>CM052061.1:6336788-6398331 GCA_028476895.1 Tetranychus truncatus | reverse complement strand
TAGCCTGTTGAGTCTGATGGTAAATTTGCAAATGAAATTTTTTCCTTTGTGTAAATTCTCATTATTGATTCGACTTTTAATTACTAAACTCGATAGTTGAACTTCAATGTTTCAACTCTTTTTCCATATAATTCTCGATTTCCTCAAGTGTATATTAATTCTGAATTTAACGTTAAATTGAATGGTTGTGCTCTTATGATATCAAATCACACTCAAAAATTAAATACTGTTTTTTTAGCAGATGACAAGGTTAAGCTTTTATTAGTACTTGAGTTTCCAAGCTAAGTTTTTGTTTTGTGATTATGATTTTGTTTCGACTCTCTTAAATGCAATAAATTTGATGCCTATGCTAACCTATGCTAAAATTGCACACGTTGATGTTGAATTCGGATTTCAGCCTCTGAAAAACTTATCTTTCTCAATTGGGAATTCTAAATATTGGGATTGCTATTAATTCATATAATAAAAACAAGCATCTATTATGAATAATTTTCTAACTTTAGTTAATATTTTCCATCTGTATGATAAATTGAAAATGAAACTTTCAAGTGAATGGCGATATTATTCATTGTCATCTTTTAAAACCAAACCGATCAATTTACTGTTAGGATTGCCAAATCACAGCTTAACATCCGAAGAGACAATCGAACAACTCGTAAAATTTGAAAGATTTTCAATATTTTTTCGTGCTTCTCGGTTTGGATTCAATCAAAATGTGCCTCATCAATCAGCTAAAACTGATTATTGAAGTTTAATCATGCGAGTAGTTGATCAAAGCACTTTGATTCGTTGCATTTGCTTAACACTTATGGATAACGAGGATTACCAATTGTATTTATTAATCAATTAATAGGTGACGTTGCTTTCAAGGCAAAATATCGACCAATGATTAACATTCTCATCACCATTTGCTTCTTATTTGGAGTTGTCAACAGCGAATTGATTGTTTTAGATGAAAAAATTGGCAAACACAGTGTTTTGGCCATTTACTTAGAAATAATGAAAAATGGATTCGATCCAGTGTACATGCCAATGACACTAAACCAAGCGATCAAATTTCACCATACAATCCATATTCTGGTTACTCAACTCAATCGTAGCTTCGTATTTTTCTGCCTCTTTGTTGAACCTTGCTATTACACATAAGTAGTATAGAAACATACGCTTCTGAGCCACAGACCGGAAACGGAAATAGGGGAAAACTCAGTCACTGACCCCCTAACTAACACCATCTTTCAACGGCTTCCCTGAGGCATTTCCGGTTGAACACCGTCTTTCAACGACTATTTTAAAGGTCATCTATGATCATCTTTCAACGGTATTATTATATCCTTGTTCTTAACCCTTACCCTAGGGTTGTTCTTGACACCGTCTTTTAATGTCTATTTTTCGTCATGATTTTTGACTGAAAGAAGGGAAACGAATGTTTCCCTTCTTCAAGGCATCAGTATTCATGAGCCAATTTGATGTTTCAACCATCTTTCTATCTGGTCAAATAAGCTAAATATTATTAAATCTTGATTTTCATGATATCTCATGATATATCCATGATGCATGTAGATAAACTTTTATGGGGCTTCTCAATGATAGATATACTGTTCTTTAATCATATGAAATCGATTTCACCTAATTCCAAAAGTTATTTTATCCTAGGGTGCGATTGCGTATTTTCAACATGAATTTTATCACAAAAATTGATTCAGAATTCAGATTTCCACAAGATTATAACTTCATAAAATTTTTTCCTTGTGATTATGAACAATCACAGTAATTGAATTAATTTGATGTTTGAATCATCTTTTTATCATTTGAAATAAGCTCGCAATTGGCAAAAAGCTAATTCCAAAATTTTCCATGGCAATTTCATGATGCATATAGATGAGCTTCTTTGCGGCTAAATTATGGTAGACATACTATTGTTATATCTTATAAAACACGATTGGAATGAATTTCCATGGGACAAAGTTATCGGGTATTCAACAGAAAAAAGGCATAGATAAATGAGTAAATACATTTATTATTTAGGTTCAAAAGTTCCAAGAGTGCGAATACAATTTGCGTGCAAGTTAGTATAAGGCTACATTCCATTTCAAAATGAATTTATCATAAAAAGAAAAGTATAAAAAGGCAGACAAGTTCATTTCTTTCTTTGACTTCTTCTAAGCTTTCTCGGCTTGTTAAATTCTTTGTCCCACTGCTCTTGTATTTTAGGAGGAACATCGAAATCACCATCTGGCTTGACCAATGAATCGTCTTGACAATAAACCCAGATCCAGACTTTCTTATAACAGGGTGAGATTTATTAAGTGTGACGGGACATTTCAATATTTCATAACCAGTTACTTTATCTTTTGCAAAACGTTGAGACAAGAGACCAATCGATACCTATTTTTACCGTTCCCTTCTCGCACAGCACCAAAGAGATGTTCTTTAAGTCCTCTTAAAGCATTGTAAGTTCCATCGCAATAGTTGCATTGAAAAACAATCGGATTTATCTTTAAGGCCGCCACAGCATTCTCTTCCGCCTCCTCATAACTTTCCACATCAGCAATTACCTCTTCTCTTGTTAAAGAAGGATGCTCATCCAGGCCACTTAAGTTGTGTACACTTTCCGGAGCACCAAAGAACTTTCCAAATTCGGATTTAACCAAAGCATTTCCTGTTTGGCTGATCCAAACACCATATACTGTTTTTACTTTCCATAAAGCATTACAATAAACTCTACAACAAACTGATCCTTTCGGTGTAGATTCTAAAGAAAACTCTATCAGTACCTGTTTTTTAAGTTTAAAAGAAACTTACTTTGATATTGGTAACCTAAAGATCTTTTTCTACCAGTTGAAGTAGAAGGCCTTGAATTAGTATTATTAGTTGACTGCTCTTCTACAACAGTAGTTCGGTGAGTTCGAATCACTTTCCTGTTCACCATGTTTAGCATCTTCATTTTAATGTTCACCACCATCAGTTTCCATTTGCTCATCAATTTGCAGTTGATTCGATGTTGGAGATATAACTGGTGATGCTGACACTTTACCATCATTACCTGTACATAATAATCCATTGATCACAATGTGATAAAAACATTAATCCTTTGATTGAAAACATTAATCCATTGGTTTTAACACGCACTATACTTACCTGTTATCATTAAAACAATAAACAAAGCAATTACCAAATTCATTTTGACAATTAAAAGATGATGAATTAATCACAAATGCAATCAACTTGAATCAGAACGATGATTATACAAACAGCTGATTCATCATTGCTATGCAACTAGATGTACATGCGCAATAACTCTTTTGTGCGGTCAATGAGCGGTCATTTTAAAGCGATAAGCTTTTGATCAATTGACAAAATATGATGTTTTTCAACATAATTAGGTAAAATTATGTTGCTTTTGTAATGTGCTTTTATGCTTGGGTGCTTCAATGTTACAATTTCGCAAATAGCCAAAACATTTCTTGCAATGATTTAAGATGACCAAATGTTATGCATGAGCGATTTCCGTTGTTAATTTCAAGCAAGATACATAACAATGAAATTTTAAGAACGATCTCACTAGGGAACTATTTGACCTTGTTCTCACCGATTTAGATGGAACATGAAACAATCGATAGAGGGCTATTAATGAAAAAATATGAAGAGATAAAAAATACGGTGAAGTATTTCATCTGCATGGCCAATGGTTCCTAAGATATTTGGGTTTAAAATTTGGGTATTTTTGTTAAAACTAAAAATGAATTACGTAATTTTAACCGAGCTGCGGTGGCGCAGTAGTCAAAGGGTTGGTAAAGGAAAGTTAGGGTTTTGGGTTCGAGACTTGTTTGTGGCATTTTTATTCAACTTGAAAACTCTTTTTCAATTTCGAGTCTGTCTCAATTTTATTTTTGCAGTGTATTTATACTTTTTTGTCTGAACCAGATGGTACAGTGTAATAAATTTTTCATCATGCTAATTGACAACATAAGTATAATTAAGATTTTACCAAACATAAACATTTAGTTATTTTTGTTACATATACCGGCCGTCTTTCTGAACAGCCACTGTTCAGTTACAAAATTTAACTCCTTCCATCTTTGTTGATTTGAATACGTAATTTCGCTCCTTCATTAACAGTGAAATCAGCAGGTAATACGGTAATGACTTTCGGTTGATAGCAAAACTGGTGTTGCCTCAAAAGCTTCTCATCACTGATGATAGTATGATCAGCTCGCAAAATAGTACCCACTTTTGCTCCAACCGATTTCTCAATCTCAGTACGTAAGACAGAGCCTGGATCATCAAGGGAAAGATTTTCTAACTGAAAAGTTTGATCCAAATATCTTATAGTGAATTTGGTATATTTTCCCTGCACTGGTCTTAGAGTACGCACAGGATTGCTTATGGTTGCAATGGTTTCTTCTGAACTATTTTGTTGTAGTGCAATCTCTTTCTGTTTCAATTTTCCCTGTAATTCTTCTATCATCTGTTTCTGCACTTCCATGGTTATAGCTGCTCTGGTCAACAACCTTTTTTTATCTTCTAATTCTGCATGAATCGAACTTAGTTCATCCATGCAATAGCCTATATGAATTTCTTGGTTCCCTCCTTTTCTATTGCACCTACTGCAGCTGTTAACATTGTAAATACAGCTATTAACATGGTCATGATAATCTTTCACTGGGATTATATTTTGGCATGATGGACTGAAGAAGCAATGTACTTCTAAATTTTCAAACTGTTCAATAGATTTTGGTCCTGTTCTTGGTCTATTTCGATAACGAAAAGACGCCCTACATGCTGGACATTTTCTTGTACGAGCCGGATAAGATACCTTGTAGGCAGATAAACAGGAGTTGGGGCACATTGATTTAAGGCAGTTACTACATGTTTGAGACTTATTATGTTCTACAACTATATCCAAGCAAATTACACATTCAAAATCTTTGATTGTTTGTATGTCTACAAATTTATCTTGGGTTAATTGATGAGGTGTTGTTTCATGATTTTGTTCCATCAATCGTAAAACATTAGGGTCCGGTCGTTCATCAGTATCCCAATCAAACAGATCTTGGACAGGAGCAGGGACTGCGAAATCGCTATCTTCCCATCTATTTGGCTGTTGGACAGGGTCTAAATCAATAACAACAGGGACTGAATTTCTTGAGGTTGATGGTCGATACATATTTAACAATAATAACCTAAAAGGAGAACAAAACATTAACTATTTAAATATTATAATTTAGCAATAAAAGCAGCGTAGTGGTTAATAAAGCGAGCTCAATGGTACTGGCACTTGTTTCAGTGTATTCATGCGACTGGCATTTTGATCAGGAACTATGTTCACTGAGACGATTGGTCTTTTAATGCAATAAAAGATCATATTGAAAAGCTTTGATATGATGAGTAGCATTATGCAGACGGTTATGACTGATAACAATAACATTATCAGACTTCTTTTAATCCAGTCAGTCCATGATTTAGATTGTTCAATAGAATCCTTATGTCTTGTTACTAGTTCTTCCAAAACATCAAGATCATATAGTTTAGTATGAATAGTCGGTTGAACGTTTGTTAGTTTCCAATTAATCAGGTTTGACACCGGAGTCATTTTATAATGTTCCAGATGCGCAAGTTGACTAACAGTATAAGTTATGTTATCGATGGAAAAGTTCAGGTTCATTGATATCTTAAGAATGTTATCTGGGCATTCTTTGGTGTTACCAAACATTGTGATGTTGTGTCCAACACAGTAAATATAGAAGTGATCATTGACAATTTTAATTTGCGGTTTTCTTATCTTGTATTTGGACACTTCTACACAATTTTCTTTCGACCATAAATCAATGTTTAGAGATTTGTCACAATAGTTTGGGAAGTGAACTAAGTAAGGTTGCTTAGTCTCTTCAGCATCTATTGAACAGATTTCTGTCGAAGTTTCATTAACAACTATATAATGTGGACCTTTGTAGTTCTTCAAACACACGGTTTGGTTATCTTTGTCCAGAAGAACGAATGGATCAGCCTTTTGCACTACCAATTCGGTTGCAATCTCCTTTACTTTGAACGTTAATTCCATGAACCAACTTTCATTAGAGGTGTTGTTTGAAATCATTCGACAATTTGCTTCGGTGACCGTAAACAATGGACATGAGTTCTCACATGGTAACTTTATATTGAAAAAATTGAAGGTTGACATTGGTATTGTTCCTTGGAGTCGAATAGCGTTTTTCATTTCATCCAAGATGGATATAATTCTATTCATTTCGAAAGAAATATCAGATGCTCTGAATGAGTTCTCAAATGACATGTGCTCGAGCTGTGAAACTCTAGTTTTGAGTTCAGATAACTCGACTGCCATTGTCATCATTCTAGCTTGTAGTGCTTAATGCTCTTGTTGTTTGGTCAAGAAATTCATTTGTAATTTCATCAATCGTTTTCGAACGACTGTTAAAACTACTATAAAGCATAGACGTTCCCAGTATTAGAAGTGAAGCACCAAAAATAACTCCTGATACAACTGCTCTTTTACGTCTGACTAGTGATGGGTTTTTAGATTGGTTACAAAGAATCTCAACATCGGTCATTTTTACATTAATATACCGTAAACAAGACTGTCTGGCAATGTAAAAGATGTCATTGCGATGAGTGTATTGAAAACAAATTTCATCGTACTTTTCTTTACAATGATCTCTATTTCCATTTTTAATAAATTCAGCACAGCCACGATAGGTTGGAACTGCTTCGTGGATCAAATCTGACACCCATTCGACTTCACACTCCATATTATCTTCGTTGGACCATCTTATATTGTTGTCGAAGTAACTTTCATATTCTGGTATCTGCTTGCAAGGGTTCACCATCATAATCGTCTGGTTTACCAAGAGAATCCCTTTCAAAAACTTATTGTCTGTATTTTTCCAAATAAGAGGTTCACCATATTCAATTGACTGAGACATCACTGTTAAACAAGTAAGAAGCAGTGTTATGAACACACTCGACGAGATTTTACTCCCGTTTCTGTTTCCATTCGCAGGAGTTGCTTTATTCTCATGATAAGGCTTGATTTGGGAACCATGTACTCGTTTTGGTTCAAATTCTTCTCCTCTATTAAGTAGATAGGTAGTTTCACCAATTTTTTCAACAATCTCGTAGGGTCCTTCATATTTAGATTCTAACTTGTTCGTTCTCACTTGTTTCTCATAAAGAACCATGTCTCCTACATTAAATGTTCTTAATCTGTGTCGTCTCTCATAATTTTTAAACTGCTTTTCTTTTGACTCGTCTGAATTAATTCTTGCCTGCTCTCTCATTAGCGTCCATTCGTTATTTATAAATTCCACATATTCAGAAAACCTTGTTTCTTTATTTTCAGGTTTTATCTTCAAATCGATCGGCAAGTTTGGCTCTCTTCCATATAGTAAAAAGAATGGTGAAAATTTAGTGCTCTGATTAGCTGAAGTATTATAAGCAAAATTTATCAGTGGCAATACTTGAGTCCAACGCAAACGATTAGTTTCCTGACAATAATGACTCAACATCTGACAAATTGTTCGGTTAACTCTTTCAGTCATTCCATTGGTTTGTGGATGATAGGTAGTTGATAAGTGCCATTTTGTATTCATAAATTCTGCAATTTCTTTTATAGTGTCAGCGATAAAATTTCGACCTTGATCACTAACAACTGTTTTTGGGCAGCCATGTTTGCATAGTATGTTCTCAATTAAGAATTTTGCGGTGTTGAGTGTGTCTTTCTTTGCTATTGCTTTCATCTCTACCCATCGAGTAAAGTAATCAGTCGCCACGATGATATACTCTTTTCCAGCAGAAGAAGGTAAAGGACCTAATATGTCGATTCCCATTTTTCAAAAGGAGCGGACACATAGATCGACTTCAATGGAGGAACAGCGTTCCCTAGGCCCTTTTTATTACGCTGACATTCCTCACATGCATTGATATATTTTGCAATATCTTTATTCATTTTCGGCCAATAATATTTTGATTTTAGTTTCGAATAGGTTTGATAAAGACCACAATGTCCTGAAGTTACATCATTGTGATAAGATAATAGAACTGGTTTTATTAAAGATGATGGTAACACTGGAACCCAATGGACTCCATTTTCTGTTACAATCTTTCTCTGTAAAATACCATCTTTAAGTCGATGACTACGTGTAATTTTGTTTTTTATTTTTGGTTCTAATTTATCAATTTCATTCATTTGTTGTATCTGAGTTTGAATTACTGGATCATTACGTTGTTGATTAAGTAAATCAATAGTTTCCTCATCTTGTTCGTTAATCAACAAAGTAAAAATGTCGTCTCCCTGCTCTTTATCATCCTCTCCAATATTATTGAATTCAGGATCATTCGTTGGATAACGACTTAAACAATCTGCATCTTGATGAATTTTGCCAGATTTATAAGTAATTGTAAATTCAAATGATTGTAAGGTCATTGCATAACGCATCAATCTCGGGGGTAATTTAGTCTTAGACCTCATAAAGCATAAAGCACAATGATCTGTAACTATTTTAAATTTAATTCCTTCGAGATAATGCCTGAACTTCTCAAAAGCATAAATAATTGCAAGACATTCTTTATCTGAAATGGGGTAGTTAATCTCTGCGCCTCTAATTTGTCTACTTGCGAAGGCAACTGGTTTCCATTTATTATCATGTTTTTGAAGTAAAATTGCACCTAAGCCAATGTCTGAAGCATCAGTTCTCAACTGAGTCTCCAAAGTGTGCTAAAACAGGAGCTCTGATTAGACAATTTTTCAAATATTCAAAAGCTTCAACCTGTTCGGGACCCCAAATAAAAGGAGCTTCCTTCCTTGTTAGCTGTGTTAAAGGCTGCGCAATTTTAGCAAAATCTTTGATAAATTTTCTGTAGTAAGAACAAAGCGCAACAAATGATCTTATGTCTTTAAGGGTGATGGGAACAGGAAAATTTCTAACTGCTCGTATTTTTTCTGGGTCAGGTTCTAATCCGGCAAAACTAATTATATGGCCAAGATAAAGTATTTTTCTTTTAAAGAAAAAACACTTATCTGGTTTCAGAGTTAATCCAGCCAATCGCAAACGGCTGAAAACGGCTTCTAGACGTTCAAAATGTTCCTCGATAGACTTACTGAAAACAATAATGTCGTCAATATATACTAAACAACATGAGTATTTAAGTCCTGATAAACAGCAATTCATCAGTCGCTGAAAAGTTGCGGGGGCGTTGCATAAACCAAAAGGCATCGTAACATACTCATACATCCCAAAACTAGTAACAAATGCACTTTTCTGGCGATCTTCTTTGGCTAACTCTACCTGATGATATCCAGATCTAAGATCTAGAAGACTAAAGTATTGTGAACCTTTTAGTGCGTCTAACGATACGTTAATATTGGGAATAGGGTATGAGTCTTTTACTGTAATTGCATTCAACTTACGATAGTCTACACACATTCGCCAATCTCCAGTTTTCTTACTAACTAAAACTACTGGAGAGCACCATGGGGAAAATGAATCAACTATAATTCCATCTCTTAATAGTTCAGCGACAGTTTGCTTCGTTATTTCCCTCTTTTGTTCACTTTGTGAATAAGGAGATTGTGCGATTGGGGCATGGTTGCCTGTTTCAATGCGATGAACAAAGAGATTAGTTCTCCCTAATTCTTGTGCAGTTACAGCAAAAGCTATCCTGTATTTGTCGCATAAATTCTTCAACTCTGTTTCTACTCCACCAGGCATTCCAGTTTCAATGTTTAATTTCAACTCTGGAGTATCGATTGTTGACGAAACAGGTTGAAAGTCTACTGTACTTTCAACCTCTTCTGAAGGTTGATTTAGATCTGGTTCGGAAGAAACAAAATCGTTTAAATCATAATCATAAGAGTGTTCATCGGCAGTGTTCTGGTCTGCTGAAGACTTCGATGAATCATCATCTGTCGTGATTAACTCAACATGTTGTTCATCAGTACCTATCTTAATTGACTTGTCCCCACAATTGATCTGTACCTTGGCTTCGCTTAAAAGATCTTGTCCTATGAGGACTTTGAATTTACGAGGTAGATGTTTGACAACCTGTAGTTTAGTGTCAATCACAGCCATTTTTTTACCATCAGTAATTTTCATTTGGACCTTAACTTTACCTAATACAGGTAGTGGTTTATTGTTTGCTGCAAACGGTAACGGACCATTATATTTTTTTATATCCAAATTCAGTTTCTCTGCTAGTTCCCTAGTGATTAATGAGATTTCAGATCCCGTATCTAGCATCGAATCTACCTTCAAACCATTAACTTTTATGTACTGTTGAATCAAATTCCTATTTAGTAAATGAACTACAGGATTGACTAAATACTCCTCTTCTTGTTCAAAACAATAATCTGATTCCATATCTTCAATATCAGATTCATCTCCCTGATAAGCTGTGATTCGAACCTGCGGTGCTTTACCTCTACCGCGGCCATGACCACGACTAGGAGGTCTACCTCGTTTAGGTGAAGGTGATTTTTCTTTAGATCTACCTCGTCTAGCTGGTTGTTTGGGAGCTACAGTTTTTACTTCAGTTTCTTTCTGTGAAGTTGAAGGTCTATCTCCCCAATTTTCAGGTTCAGCAGTATTCTTAGCAAAGGGTTTTCATCTAGCAAATGCACGATTTGTGACTCTCGGGTGACCTGAGTATAGATATTATTGGCTAGCGCTGTCTGATAGCTATTATTTGCTTGGGCAATAACTTGTTGGTACTCTGCATTGGGTTGAACAATATTTGGATTAAAGTTAACAGGATACGGTGGACTCCAGTCGACTGATTCGAATTATTGGGAGTAAAACTAGCACCATAATTTTGTTGATTATAATCATTATCTACTCTTCTATTGAAATGACACCGTTCATCAGTGTGGCCAAGTCTTTTGCAAATGTTGCACCTTTTTGTAAACGAGTCAAACCTTTCCTTAATTTGTTGTAGTTGTGTTTGCAACTGAAGCGTTTCTCGACTAGGTGCATCAAAAGGAGTAGAGCAACTATGCATAGCTCGTTCTGCTAATCTTGCAGATTCGACTAGGTCTTTAAGAGTTGTTGGATTTTTTAAATGGATGCCATATTTAATTTGTGGCAATAATTTTTCTTTTATCATACTAATTATGAAAACTTCAGGTGTTTCCTCGTGAATTCTGCGACATAATTCATGCATCTCATAAATGAAAGCGACCGCTGATTGCCCTATTCTTTGTTTGGCTTTATAAAGCTCCTGAGATAAATAAGATCTATAATCAGCTGGACAAAGATCTGCGATCATTCTATTTTTAAGAGTAATATAGTCTTTTGGTGGGTCATCGACAGCCATAACTGTTCCTGAGATGGCATAGTACCATCGTCTTGCCGTGCCGTGCAAATATGCTGGGACAGCATTAAACATATCTGTCTCATTCCACCCTAAGGCTTTAGCAGCGAACTCAAAGGTAACAAACCAATCAATAACATTTTCATCATCATCTCCAGAGAAGAAGTTTATATTAATGGTAACACTTGGTAGGGAAATGTTGGCTGTAGTAGCTGCCATTACATTTGGTACCTGAGAAGCGTTTATACCATTATTAGGAGCAATAGTTGAATCCTCTATTGAATTCTGCATCACTATTGATTTAATGAATAATGATAATTATCAGAAATCTAAGAAACCAGGTGGTATATAAATACCGTCAAATGAGTTGATTCCAGTTAGACTCCGATCAGTAATAATTTTGTTATTATAAAAATACTTTACTGTAACTGGTTGCTGATAACGATATGCTGCGTGATTTCGTAAATGAACTTTTACTTCAACTATTTTAAAGTTTTCTTTCGGGCTTGTCATCTATTAATAGACGATTATCGTATGTGATTAATCTAAGTTCAGCAATAGTAGCTATTAAATCCTTTCAAGTGATTAGTTGGTTAGCAAAAATTGCTCAGAGATTGTTTACTCAAGTGTTTTAGGTTAATAAGATAAACAAATAAATTGTAAACTAATAAAATAATCGTTAAATAAATGGATTGGTGAATTACCAATAAAAATTAATTGGTTTATCATATAATTGACGTATGTTTTTTTTATGTGGTAAAATAAGCTAAAGCAATGTAATGATTAATTTTAGAAGCAATAATTACAGATTCAGCAGATATTTCGTTAATAGTTTTGATAATTATAAACGCAAAATGTAAACATAGATGAAATAACGAGAAATTTATGATTGAATTTGTAATTAACTTTACGTTGTGACGTTCTTTCAATTTCGATAAACAATCTAAATTTCTTAGTACGGATAAACAATTTAATTTGGTTAAATATTTGTTTAAATTTATGAGGAGAATTCATTAGCAAAGTATGTGCTTTTGACTTTCAAATGACCTTGAACATGCTATAACGTCAATCTGTTAATTTTTTCCTTAGAGTGAGTTACAATCTAATAAACTGTTCAACATTAGGTCTATTTTTATCATATAAAATTTCAAATAATCTGTTTAATTGCTCTTGAGTTATTCCAGTTTGTAGTAGGCAGCACATTAATTTGATTTGTTGCACTGTGAAAACATCCATTATATTAAGTTGAAACCTTGAATAGAAAAAACCAAATGATAAAGTAGAACTAGGTTCTGACCATCATGTTGATTTTATAACTACCTATTTTAGTGTCTATTCTCGTCTTTCGTTTCAAAACATATGAGACCGTAATCTATTACTGTTTTACTGGTATGATGATAAAATACGACTATCGGTTGATGGTTAATATACCAAGGGTGAACTCTTAATGCCGTGCTTATTGGTTTAATTTTTATAATATGGTTATCCTTAGTCATTTATATTGTTTGCAGAACTTTTGGTTAAGTAATCAGAGAACTAGGTTCCCATCAGAAGGATTAATTATGTTAACGACTATATGCAATGAATAGAAGGCAGTAAATTTCCTCGAAATCTAAATCTGGCTTGATATTCGCCAGTGAACTAGGTTCATTTCGAATCCAACTAATCACTAATTAAGTAAGGTGGAATTGAATGCTCGATAGAATTTGAACTAGGTTCACTTAATATTCAATTTAATCAATAGTTTAGATAGAATTAATGTTTGATGAATTGTGAACTAGGTTCACTTTAGGATCAATTTAATCAATGAATTAATGTTTGATGTATTATGAAGTAGCTGCACTAGCAATAATTGAATGTTTATCAGAAATCAAACATTAATCTTAATTGAAAGTAACTGGATTCAATTCATAAAATTGATTTTATTGTTAGTCCATTGGTGTTCTAATCCAAACAATAATGATAGAACTGGGTTCAAAATTATTGACAGGATATTGATAATTCTTAATTTTATGGTGGATTATAAATACTGAGATTTTGAAAAGCGAATCTTTGTATAATGAATTAATGTTGCGCTTTTGATATTGCCTCCCACGGCTGATAGAGTTCAAGAATAAAATGAATTGAACGGTATGCAACAATAGATAGCAAACTCACTATCCCAGTATGATTGGGTTAAAGTAAAAGAAAATAATTTTTATATGTTTTTTTTACAGAGTAGATGAATAGTCAACTGGGTTTACTATCATCAATCATGTAAAGCAGATGAACAAATGGTTTAAAGCAATGCCCATAGCATTTGTTAGTGAATTCGGCGTGATATGTTAAACATACTTGCGTTTCGGTGTATACTCGAAGATAGTAAAGAGTCCAAGAGTAAATGAAATAGATGACTTGAATAGCTTGTTAATTATGACTGTCAATGACAGAAATGCAACCAGGATAGTTATAAAAAGGGACCAACAGCCCACAACGAGAAACAATCTTTGGTGATAGAATGATCCGATAAATGTAGCATATAACAGGCTTCCACAAAAAGTAATAATTGTTTATAATTTGTTGAATTTGATGTCGAATTGTTGAATTCGAAACAAAAAAGAGAACAAATGTGTTAACTAGTAAGTAATAAGTAATAATAGCACCAATAAGGTAGAGTTGACTAGAATTGAACAGTAACAATCACTTGTAAATGTAATAGTTGACCACAAAGTGGAAGAATTGACTCAAAACAAAGTGAATTACGAACAAAAATCAACAAGATTTAAGAAAAATTATTTAGCTTTCTCAACGAGGGTTAAAACAGTAATCAACCACGAGAGCGAAAGGCATCTCCACCAAAATGAAACTCTTTTTCAATTCGAGTCTGTCTCAATTTTATTTTTGCAGGGTATTTATACTTTTTTGTCTGAACCAGATGGTACAGTGTAATAAATTTTTCATCATGCTAATTGGCAACATAAGTATAATTAAGATTTTAGAAAACATAAACATTTAGCTATTTTTGTTACAAACTTTTTTTGTTAAATGAAATTCTAAGATGTTTGAATACATTTCAATGTATTTTAAATGCATTTTTTCGGTTTTTATTGAATTTTGATGGTTTTTTCTGTATTTTGAGAACATTTTTTCAATAATTGAACGCAGTCACTACTGTTCAAGTAGGATAAGTATGATATTTAAGCTCAAATGTTGTCCTTTGTGTTAGTTCAAAGGCAAAATCCATTTTTTTCAATGCGTTGGCCAGTTTTGAAGAAGAAGATAGTTTTTAAGATGATTTATCTAGTTTTATAAATCAAAACTTTAAAAAATTTGTGTTAATTTCTATTACCAATTATTTTGATCATTACAATATTGAGGATTACTTTGTGAATCATTGGTAAAGGACCGTTAGGGTTTTGGGTTCGAGACTTGTTTGTGGCATTTATTCAACTTTTTTAATTGTTTTAAATAAAATTCTAAGATGATTTAATACATTTTAATACATAATAATAATACATAATACGCTTTTATAGATGATTGTAAGTTCTATTCGAATATGTCATCCATGTTGAGCTGTCTTGTGCGACTGCAAAGATATAGCCAACTTCCGGTTTAACCGGAAGTACACGTTTTCGCATAAAATTCATATCATAAATCGAGAGAAGAGTGCTAAATGAATATCTTTCATGATGAGTAACTATCGCTTTCATTGTATCAATTGTTTACATATGGGTTGCGAAGCTTTTTTCTGGGGAGAAGGCTCGTAATTATCTTCTTCTGCTTCTTATTGTTCATCATCATCAGTATCAGAGTCTGAACATCATCTTCACATTTTCATCATACAGAGAAACATCCTCATAGATATCCAATGAACCAGTATATTTGTTGTCAATCAATTCCCATAATAGATATGCAAAACTTTTCTCTTCCTCTGAAATGCGAGTCCTCGAATAGTTTTTTTCGCAACAAAATCATTCAATATGGGCATCAAATTCACAGGATTAACCATTTTGCAAATGCTGACAAATAGATCGATGAAAATTGTAAACGTAAAATCAGTAAAACTAACAAACAATTAATGGAATAACTTACCCAAATCATACTTACACCCATACTTAGTCACAAATTTGATATCCAAACAAATATCAGAATGATTCACAAAGTAATCCTCAATATTGTAATGATCAAAATAATTGGTAATAGAAATTAACACAAATTTTATAAAGTTTTGATTTATAAAACTAGATAAATCATCTTAAAAACTATCTTCTTCTTCAAAACTGGCCAACGCATTGAAAAAAATGGATTTTGCCTTTGAACTAACACAAAGGACAACATTTGAGCTTAAATATCATACTTATCCTACTTGAACAGTAGTGACTGCGTTCAATTATTGAAAAAATGTTCTCAAAATACAGAAAAAACCATCAAAATTCAATAAAAACCGAAAAAATGCATTTAAAATACATTGAAATGTATTCAAACATCTTAGAATTTCATTTAACAAAAAAAGTTGAATAAAAATGCCACAAACAAGTCTCGAACCCAAAACCCTAACTTTCCTTTACCAACCCTTTGACTACTGCGCCACCGCAGCTCGGTTAAAATTACGTAATTCATTTTTAGTTTTAACAAAAATACCCAAATTTTAAACCCAAATATCTTAGGAACCATTGGCCATGCAGATGAAATACTTCACCGTATTTTTTATCTCTTCATATTTTTTCATTAATAGCCCTCTATCGATTGTTTCATGTTCCATCTAAATCGGTGAGAACAAGGTCAAATAGTTCCTTTGTCAGTTGAAAATTTGCTTTCAGTAAAAACATTTGCTATTTTGTTCATTGTGTTTTTGTTCTTAAAGTCTGTAAAATGGATAACCTCTCAAAGTTTTCGATGCAATGTTTCTTGATAGAGCGAATGAAATGAAGATCATTCCATCAAGTCAAGAGGAGGTTGTTCAAGATACTGAAATGAAAGTAAGTAATTTAGATTTTCTTAAGCTATTTTTTACTAACATCAGTTCTTGTATAACTTGTAAATCTTATTTTGAATCTGCCATTTGAGATGACGGAAATAAATGCGGCTATCGATGAGATAAAAAGAATAACTTATGAAGCCGAAAAACGAACAGCGACTAACGCGCTGAGGGATAGACTCAGACTGCGCCTTCGAAATAAAGCTTTCAAATATATGGAATCCGTGGTTAAACTCAAAATGGAGAAAAAAATTGAAAAAGATAAACTCAGAAGAATTGATTGCCATTGAACCTCATTGATTGCCATCTTTGGACAGTCAAGAGGACAGATAAACGATATTATACAATTGTTCGCATTTAATTTTATTTCCATTTTCAATAAAGTTTGATAATTTGAAACATTTAATTTTTGTCTGTTTGTTTAATATTTCATTCAACATTAATATGCGTTCTTTTCTATTTTAGATGGTTTGTGCTTGTTGCCAACATGCTTATAAGACGCTTGGTGATTTGCTAACTCATCAATGCACCTGCAATTCGTTAAATTGTAAAATGTTTGAAAGTTTTGAAGAACCCACTGCTAAAAAAGATTGTTTGAGATGTCCATGTTGTGTGAAGACAGCCGAACCATTAGTAGCATGTTTGATTCATCAATGTTCATGTGAAAATAATTGCAAAAGGCTCGAGATATTCTTTGACAAAGTGCCTGTAATTCAGGACACTTCATGCGTCAAGGCCACCTCAACAGTTCCAAAAATGTTAATAAGATGTGCGAAATGCAAGAAGAATTATGTTAATGAAGCAAGATATCGAGCAAATCAAAGAACATGTTCAAGCCTATCCATTCAGCTAATTTCAGCATTTCGGCATTTCAGCTAACTTGTCCGATGTTAATCGGCCATTACTCAGCTGTTAAGTTACCTAGTAACTCGACATTCTTTTTATCGAAATTTCTAAAATACTTGTTTGCTATATTTCAAGGTCAAGGTCATTAGAGGTCATTTTTCGGAAATCACTCCTGCTGAGTCTAGAGGTCAATTTAAGGTCATCCATAATTTTCAAGGTCAAACAAGCGTACTGGTCATTTTGGCTATTGTGTTGAAAGCAGTTTTTAAGATTTTTACATTTTTATAACAGAACTTTCATTTACAAAAATTTTATTATCACTTCATATTCATTATTTGTCAATTTTTTGTCAAGCATAGCTTGTGCCTCTGTTGCAGTTTGTTGTCGAGCTTGTTTTGCAAGTGAGGTAATGCAGCTCAAGCTGGTTGTAACCTTACATTCAATTTTGTACAAGAAAAAGACAACAAGCTAAAACACAATTCAATTCTTCATTTTACAAATTATTTTGCATTTACGGAAAATTAATGGAAGATAAAAGAAAGCATATTGAAGTTAAACTTTCAAGGAATGAAAGAGTTGCTGTTAAAAGAATTGACAATCCACTTGCTAGCAGGTTTAAAATTCTTGATGAAGAAAAAATGTTAATTCAATCTAAACTTGAACGTGTTATAATGGACAAACCAATAATTAATGGTTGAACTTTCAAAACTTAATGTTTATAAATTTTATTGTGGATGATTTAAAAGATTTTACAAAGATAATGTTCAACTTGTCTATTCTGATACGGACTCGTTTCTCCTGGAAATATGAAATAACAACATAATTGGTGATATGAAGCAATTTGCTGATATTATGGACTTTGGCGATTTACCTCAAAATCATCCCCTTCATTCAACTTTAAATAAAAAAAGATTGGATTTTTAAAAGATGAGATGGCGGGAGAAGTTATCAATGAAGTTATAGCTATTAAACCAAAATTATATTGCATAAAATAGGGCAATGAAGAAAAAAACCTGCTGAAGGATTTCAAAGACATGTTGTTAAAAACAAAATCAGTTTTAATGATTATAAAAAATGTTTATACAATGAATGTATTCATAAAGAGATAAATAAGAAATTTGGTTCTGATAAACATAAAATATCCATGTATGCGGATACAAAAATTGTCATGTTTCCATTCGAAGATAAACGTTATCTCTTAAATGATAAAATCAATTCTTATGCTTAAAGTTAATATATTTCCGTCAAGCGCTTCTCCATAAGAATCAAAATAATTTGTACCTCCAAAGTTATCAAATATTTATTATGTATGATTGAGGTTACTTCAAGTCTAGAGGTAATTGATCTATTGCGTAAACGCCTTCAAAGTGTTTTCCATTACGAAGAAGTCTTTTTATATCGAGAGTAGTCAACATTAGTAGTCAAGTGTAACAATTCGGTCTTTATCGATTGCAATCAGATTATCAAATTGTGCGAAAACATTGATCTTATATGCATTTAATGTTCCTTGTTCCTTATATCATGTTCTAATGCATTTATTTTTGCTTTTTGTCATCCAAATCAGCAATTGCACTGTTACAAGTACCTAACTTTCTTTCTGTTTCTGAAAGTTTTGATTCAAGTCTTTGTTTGTCAGTTTTTAATAAATCATACTTTCTTTGTATATCATTTAATCGTGAAATTTCAGCATTTTTATCAGTGATTTTCCTTTCAGCTTTTGACAATTTTTCATCAAGTTTGTCTTTTTCAGCTTCCAGTTCGTCAAATTTCCTTTTTGCTGTTGATTGAGTTCTCTTGTCTGTGAGTCAATATTTCTATCAGCTGCTGAAAGACGACCAATCTACGCTTTTTCATCATTCATTTCACGTTCAGCTTTTCGTAAATCTTCATCAAGTTTGTCTTTCGCGGCTTTTAATTCATTAAATTTGATTTTTAATTCTTCCTTCTGTTTTTTGAGTTCAGCAGCATTACTTTCATGTGGTTTTAGACGAGCAATTTAATCTTTCTGATTATTAATATCTCTATTAGCATTACCCAACTTCACCAACTTCATATTTTATGGTTTTATTGTTCTTTTCCATTCTTTTCTATTCGCTAATTCAACGTTATCGGTTGCCTCGCATTAATTGGACGACAGTTTATTATAAAAGTAAGTATCTATTCCAAATGTGCAATGACAGACAATTAATATAATTTTTCGCTAATTCGACGACAACATTGAATACAGATGGAGCGTTTTTATGCAAATCTTCAAATAATTTGTCGATACAATGTTCTCAATGTTCACATTCAGTTTAAGGTAAGGAGTGAAAAAAACTCAAACATTTTAGTCAAGAGTTGTGACTTGATGAGTTTGTAGAAGTATTAGGGCACTAGATAATGTTTTGCCCTAACCTAGTTGCGTTTATTTCCGGTAGACGGCGATACGCTAGCGAGATTCTTCAGGTCTTTTCCACGGAGTCCAACTCACGGTCACTCAATAGTAAGTCTGACCAGTTTATTTGATGAAAAAACGATGGCCACAGCTGAACAACGTTATTGGATTAAAATCTTTTATTATAAAGGCTGGTCTCTCAGCCAGGTTCAGGCGGAAATGGTCAACGCATATCAAGATAATGCCCCTGGAGAATCTACTGTGAAATACTGGTACCGTCAGTGCAAACTTGGTCGACAAGACATGGAGAATAGGCATTCAACCGGACGGCCTCTGAAATTAACTACGACAGCCTCGCCCCCCGTATCATGGCCGAAATTAAAAAAGATCGTAAGTCAACTTTAGCAGAACTTTCTACGATGTTCAATGTATCTGAACCGACCATTCAATACATCCTGCATGACTGTTTAAACCTTAAAAAGTTAGGAACAACGTACGTTCCGCACACTCAATGATGAACAAAAGAAGCAAAGAACGACAGCTGCTCAACTTGGTTTACATCGCTATAATAAAAGCCCTAGAGTGTTTTTTGAAAAACTTTTCACCTGTGATGAAACCTGGTTGTCTGTTTATCAAGAAGAAACCAGATTGGAATCATTGGAATGAGTCAGAGATCGTGCAGAGCTGAGCCAACGTCCAACGAGTGAAAGACGCGATCCAAAAATTGTGGCCACTGTTTTTTGGGATTCGGAAGGGATAATTAAAATTTTTTGGATGGATCAAGGCAGTGCCATCAACGGTGAAGTTTACAGAAACTATTGCATAGAAATTCACTCTCTGATTCGCCATAGAAAATTTGGTAGAGGACAGACAAAACCTCTTTATCCTCAAGATAATGCACGACCACACAAAGCAGTTGCAACAATGGAGCGCATTAAGCAGTTAGGCTGGAAATTGCTACCTCACCCCCTATTCTCCCGACCTAGCTCCCTCTGACTTTTTTCTCTTCAGAAACTTAAAAAAATATGTAAGGGGCAGAGGTTCTCTTGTTTAGATGCGCTAAAGGCCGAAGTTGAACCCTATTTTGCTTCTCAGCCCCCCAGCTGGTATGCAGAGGGGGTTCAACAGCTCTTACCCCACTACCAACGTTGTATTGCTGCCTCGGGCAAATACTTTGAATAAAAAGTTGATAGCCCTTCGCTATAACCATTGGGACAAAACATTATCTAGTGCTCTAATATGTTTCTAATAAAAAGATGGAAAAAAATTAATAACATTTGAGTGTTACAATTAATGTAATGATTATCCGATCCTTATAACAACATCCAATTGGGTTCAATAACTATGATAGGAAAGGATTTGTTGTATAACTAATGGTTCCGCAGCATAAACTCTATTCTTAAACACGTCTTAGCTTATATAGCTGTAGAACCTCTGTGGCTGACTCAACTCGGTTGAGTCAATTGTTCACTTATTCAACTCAGTTGAATATTAGTTCAATTCCTGAACTCTATAGTTATCTCGGATAACTCACTAGGTATAACAATTAACGAATAGACTAATAGTCCAAGACTATTACATACGATTTACAATAGAATCTTCCAACCAAGTTGGACACTAAGTATTCTCATAATACTTTTACCGATGAGAAGGTTCTCGGAACCTAATGAAGCTTAAGACACACTTAGTTAATCACAATTAGACTTTACTTAACCAAAGGTCAGCAATCACATAAAGCTTAGTTAATTACAATTAGATTTGTCTATTTATACAATTATTAGAGGAAATACAAAAATAGGAAATACTTTAGAATAAGGAAATACCAACTGTATTTCCAATAGCAACGGTAAATGATGGCGACCGGGTTGCCATCCCCAAACTAAGGCGCGAACCTTAAATCATCCAACAGATTTCTGCATTAAAGTAAGTTTTACAGATTCGTAATTTTTTCAATTTCATTCCAGAAAATTTTGTTGGAAATAAATATCTTATTATATTGATTATTTGTAAAAGTGCTATTATAATCAGAACTTTGTTTTCTTCATACAGTTTATGCTGGAAATTGGTTCATCTTTAATGTTGTTTACTTTGAACTTCAAGCGATATTTCTGAGCATTAAAAATGTTTAACAATAAATTATAGTTGATTAACTCAAACACAAATCACTTGTAAAAAACTAAGCGAATCTTATACATGTATAAAATTATATGTTGAATCGACTGATTTTTTACGCTACCAATAGTTTATAAAACCAATTCATATTGATGAACGTTGACTTACGCTGGCGTATTTGATCTGTATAATCAATTGATTGAAATTTTCAGTTAATAGCGACATCTTTCATTGTCATCCTTCAAATCTAAATTGATCAATTTACACCAAATACATCAAACATTAACGATTAAATATTAAACAATATTACTTTTTCTCACCAGATGCCAAGGTTATCATTTCAATTAAGTTTTCCACGAAATTTATTGTTACACGATCATTAGATTTTGTTAAATGTACTACAACATTTGATTTCCAATGTAAACCCACTGCAGTTTCAACTGAAGTTTTCAACTGTAAATTTGTAAACTTACCTTTGTCAACCGCTGGATACTGTAATTGCTATTGATTTAACTTTTCGGATGAAAAGATCACACCACTTTATAATAAATAAATTTTTAACTTTCTTTAATGGCTTTCATTTGTATGATCAATTGAAGATGAAACTTTTCAGTGAATGGCGATATTATTCATTGTCATCTTTTAAAAGCAAATTGATCAATTTACTGTTAGGATTGCCAAATCACAGTTTGACATCCGAAGAGACAATCAAACAACTTGTAAAATTTGAAAGATTTTCAATATTTTTTCGTGCCACTCGGTTTGGGTTCAATCAGCATGAGTCTCATCAAGCAGCCAAAACTGACTATTCCAGTTTAATTATGCGAGCAATTGGTCAAATCAACTTGATTCGTTTGATCTGTTTAACACTTATAGACAATGAAGATTACCAATTGTATTTAGGCGACGTTGCTTACAAGACGAAACATCGAACAATGGTTAACACTTTATTCACTCTTTGCTTCTTATTTGGAGCTGTTAATAGTGAATGGCTTGTTTTATATGATAAAAGTGGTAAATTTAGTGTTTTGACAATTTACTCGGAAATAATTAAACATGGATTTGATCCAGTTCACTTACAAATGACTTCAAACCAAGCCATCAAATTTCATCGTACAATCCATATGCTGGTTAATCAACTTAACCGAAGCTTAATATTTTGTTGCATTTTCCTTGCAACTGTCTACTACTCCGTACTACTCTTCAACCCACACTTTCATCAAGTCGAGCAATTGCCCTTTTACAGTTTGGGCTGGAGTCTAGTCGCTATTATTGTCACCTTTACCTATACTGGAAAATATTTTGCTATTTTTGGTATTCTCATTTTAGTACAAACGTATCACCTTTTTAGGTTGAAATCAGTAGTTGAGATAGCTAATTTGTATCGTAACTCGAAATGTACCGATGAACTTGTTTCCACCTTAACCAAGCACACATTTGAATGGCTAAACCAATCGGAAAAATGCGCTAAGCTTACTCGTAATATTGTCCTTTGCGTGTTCACTACAATTGCCTTTATTTGTGATATATTCATTTTTTATGGTTTCATCATTCGTTTTCATTCCCCACTGTTCGCTGACTCGGTTGGTTCAATTGGCTGCATTGTTTTCATCGTTATTGGCTACCTCTCATTCATTGCACGAGAATTTATTATCAAAGTGAGTATCCATTCAAATTTACGACGGTTCAGTTTAGCGACAAACTTGTCTAATTTTGCTTTAATTTTTTGATCATCAATCGCCATATCGGACACAGATTGACCGCTTGTATTTTCACCTCCGTACAATTTGTCAGCACAATGTTTTCACTGTTTGCAATCAATTCAAGGTAATACAATAAAAAGATGTAAAGAAAGATGCTAATTTGATTGTTATTGTTCAAGATTTTACAATTAGAAGAACGATTATCCGACTCTAATAACGGCATCCAGTTGGGCTCAATAACAACAATCGGAAAGGATTTCTTTGTTAAAGTTAGTATTACAGATTTTCAATCTCACTCCAGAAAATTTTGTTCTGAATAAATAACGTATATTGATCGATATCTTATTATTTCTTATATTGATTATTTGTGAAAGTCTAAATATAATAATTACTTAATGTCTTTTTTCATACAGTTCATGGTGGAAATCGGTTCATCTTTGATGTTGTTTACTTGCAACTTTAAGCAATATTTCTGAACGATTAACAATTAATTAAGACTGATTAACTTAGACACGATTTTCTAGCTGATTGGCTCTTCAATCTTAGACACTCTAAGCGAATCTGTGTAACAAATCGAATATCAAATCTACTGATTTCTTCGCTTTCCAAATATGCAGTTTGCAATTTTAATTACTCTTGTAATTCAACAATAACCAATAATTCATAATAAATAGCAACAAATATCAAAAAATAAACCATGACCACGAATAACCAAAGCCAAACCTCAAACTAAATCGTACAAAATACGAACTCTATTTTTTACATTTATTTTACGTTCTAGCACAAATTATAAATTACTTCATAAAAGACAAATGGCTGAAATAAGTCGTATTTTGAGGTAATTGAGTGTAGATGACGACGTTTAAACAAATGACACTCAAGCCTCGACGCTAGTGCAAAGCATGAGAAGTGTTAGGACTTACTAAATAAATTTATTGATTCAGAACATAAATTACAAGTCTTCATAAAATAAAGAGCACATGAGTAATAAGCATGTAAGGAACTTTACCAACATTGTCAATGAACTTCATTTTTATTTGCATACTTTCCTCATCTTCATAACCAACCCATTGATCTTGATAGTAAGCATAAGGGACTTTACCAACATCGTCCCATTTTCGAGTCCAGTTATTTGATTTAACCTGTGTACAAATCTAGTGGAGACAACATTTGACGAATTAATATCAAAAATATAACAATACAGCTCAACATATAAAGTTAAAAGCGTTTCAACAATCGGCAAGAAACCAACATTTAATAAAAATCTGGTTTAAAATAGTTCTTCTCAACTGGAAAGCTTTACTCTTTTTGGTTCTATATTATTCTGATATCTTTAGTTGAGCTAATTGCACAAAAGATACCAGAAATTATTGTATCAACAATTTAGTAATGATTGGTTATAAATAAGTGATGTGTAAGGTTAACTTACTTCATAATAAGCCAGGATACCAGATTCACCAGTATAAGGACCAGCTTGACCTCCTCCAATCCATTTCTTGATGGGAGCTTTCAGTCCATTGTTGTCTTTGCTACCAAGAGTGTAACTTCGTCCATAGAAAGGCACACCAACAATCAACTTGTGTTTAGGTGTTCCCATTGATACCCACAGTTGAAGTCCGTCTCTCTATCAAACAAGTTCAGAATCATTACATCGCTCAATACGATTAAATTACAAATTTTATACCACTTTTGTTATTAAACTTAAACAAGTTAAATTTTTCATTTCATTTGATGAACATAATCTGGGTACCGAATATTTGAATGCGCATATGAGTTGAGAAATAATTGATTTATTGTTATTGCTATTAATTACTTAGTAATTTTTTATTAATAATTGACTGATTGATAATTAATTTATTAATAATGAACTTCATTTGCCTGTCACTAAAAACTCACAAAGACTGCACTTTTTCTCAATGCACGATTCGCATGCAAATATTCGGTGCACAGATGATATTGAATTCACCAAATGGCTTTGCTTAATAATTAGACTTTAATGATATTAGATTTAAATTTATCGATTTAATAATGAAGAAAATTTTTCAATTGAAAGTTTCTTATAAGGTTTGGTTTGAGATTTCAGAGATTATTGAGTTTATTGGAAAAACAGGAATATTGAGCTTGGTAAGTTTTTTAATGTCGAATTTCCATTCTTTTTTCCGCTTTAACTATTCAACTTTCGGTTGCCCAGTTTTGTTATTAAACTCACCAAGCTCGATGTATCTGTTCGTTCAGTAAATTTACTAGACAATAACAAACAGCAGGCTTTAATAGAAGCTTTGACTTTTCACTTTCCAATGATGTACTCCATTCATGAATTAAAGATGAAAATTTTCAACTACCAACATGTCAACTTTGTCATCTTTTAAAAGCAAATTAATTAATTTATTGCTAGGATTGCCAAATCAAAGTTTGACATCCGAAGAGACAATCGAACAACTCGTAAAATTCGAAAGATTTTTAATATTTTTTCGTGCCTCCCTTGGATTCAACCAAAATGTGTCTCATCAATCAACTAAAACCGATTATGTCAGTCAAATTATACGAGCAATTTGTCGAATCTGCTTGATTCGCTTGATTTGTATAGCAGTAATAGACGATGAGGATTACCAATTGTACTTAGGTGACATTGCTTACAAGACAAAATATCGATCAATGGTTAACGTTTTATTTGTCACAGGCTTCATAATTGGAGTCGGTATCAAGGAATGGTTTGCTTCATATGAAAGAAGTGGTAAAAACAGTGTTTTGTCAATTTACTTGGATATAATTAAACATGGATTTGATCCAGTTCACTTGCAAATGACACCAAGCCAAGCAATTAAATTTGATCGTACAATCCATATTCTGGTTACTCAACTTAACCGTAATTTTACATTTTGTTGTCTCTTCTTTTCAACTGTCTATTACTCCATACTACTCTTCAATCCACACTTTTATCAAGCCAAAGAGTTTCAATTTTACAGTTCGGTCTGGAGTCTAGTCGCAATTATCACGATCGTTGCAACAACAGGTGGCTGCAACATATTTTGCTATTTTCGGTTACACTAGTGGTCAGGGTTAAGTTAACAAAAAAGGGTCAGACTTAAGTTAATTTTCAAGTGTCGCCATCTCGAGCATTTACCGTTTTAAGAGACTCTAAACAATAGAAACCTGAAAAATTAAGTTCGATCTTAAAGGTACTTTTATTTCTTGTTAGATGGCGACTATGAAAAAAATCTCCGATTTTATTAACTTAACCCTGACTACTAGTGTACCTTATTTTAATTCAAGTGTGTTACCTTTTTAGGTTGGAATCAGTGGTCGAGTTGGCAGATTCCTATCGACGATTGAGATGTACCGATGAACTTGCTTCAAGCTTGATCAAGCAAACGTCTGAATACCTAAATCAATGGGAAAAGTGTGCTAAATTAACTGGTCTTTTAGTATTTTGTGTATTCACTGCCATTGCCTTTGTTTGTGATCTGTTCATATTTTATGGTTTTATCATGCGCTTCCATTCACCATTATTTGCCAATTCATTCAGTTCATCATTGCATTTTTTACATCGTTATTGGTCTCTTCTCATTAATTGGACGATAATTTATAATTAAAGTGAGTATTCATTTGAATGTGTAACGACAAACTATTTTGTTTAATTGTTTGGTCATCGATCGTGATACTCTTTACAGATAGAGCGATTATATGCACGTCTCCATGTAATTTGGCGATACAATGTTTTCAATGTTTACAATCAGTTGAAGGTAATTTAATTAAAAATTTAAAGAAAATAATTTTGATTGTTAATTGTTCAAGCTTACACAGTTAATGGACCGATTAAATGGACCGTATAATGGTATTCAATTGGGTTCAATAGCTACAATTGGAAAGGATTTCGCCATTATAGTTAGTATTACATGTTTCCGTCATTTGAGGAAAATTTTGTTTCAAATCAACTTGTCATGATTAACATAAAGATTTAGGTGATTGATGATAATTCAGTTTGTAATATTTCGATGTCTTTTCATGTAGTTTATGTTGGAAGTTGGTTCATCTTTAATGCTGCTAACTTGCAATTTCAAGCAATATTTCTGAACTTTTACAACGATTTTCTATCTGATTCAATGGTAATAAGTCTGCGCAAATCTTTGAATAAAATCATCTTCAATTCTGTATTTACATAAATTTTACGATAAATTAACAGAAATTATCAATTAATTCGAAGCTGTATCGCATTATACATCGATTATTTCATTGCAAATAAACTTTATTGGTTCAGATCATAAATTACAAATGTAATATGGCTTTTGTTACAATTAGTAATAATTTAAATGAGATGAGAGATGTGATGAATGATGTCTTTAAATGTTGTTACAATTGGCACTTTTTACATTGTAATCCCAATCACACCGATTACCATTTGGATTCCATAAAGTTCCTGGTGGACAGTTTAAGACCATTGGTTTACCGTGAACGCACCAATAATATTTTGAACAATCGGTTGGATGAGGGACAAATTGTACTGATACATTGGAACAATCAATGTCTTTAGAGGCTGAGTCTTCTTCTGATGTGGGTTTAGATGTTGATCCACCTTGGACACTTGGAGCTTTGGTTGTTGAAGATGATGAAGATGTAGTGGATTGTCTAGTTGAGGCTACAGTTGAACCTGGTGTCCACCAGGTTGGTGAAGGTTTAGCAGTTGTGGTCATTTCTGATAAGTCAGGAACATCGACTTTGTAACCTTTGATATTTTCATTAATCACTTGAAGTAAACCATCTTTTTTACCACAAACACCATTAACGTCATCAAGATCTGTCACATTAAACATCGATAAAATGTAAGTGTATCAGTTCAGAAATGAAAAGTAAAGTAAACTTACCCAAAGACCAAGTCATGGCTCCACCATAGCCTTCATCCTTAATGAACTTCATTTTTATTTGCATACTTTCCTCATCTTCATAACCAACCCATTGATCTTGATAGTAAGCATAAGGGACTTTACCAACATCGTCCCATTTTCGAGTCCAGTTATTTGATTTAACCTGTGTACAAATCTAGTGGAGACAACATTTGACGAATTAATATCAAAAATATAACAATACAGCTCAACATATAAAGTTAAAAGCGTTTCAACAATCGGCAATAAACCAACATTTAATAAAAATCTGGTTTAAAATAGTTCTTCTCAACTGGAAAGCTTTACTCTTTTTGGTTCTATATTATTCTGATATCTTTAGTTGAGCTAATTGCACAAAAGATACCAGAAATTATTGTATCAACAATTTAGTAATGATTGGTTATAAATAAGTGATGTGTAAGGTTAACTTACTTCATAATAAGCCAGGATACCAGATTCACCAGTATAAGGACCAGCTTGACCTCCTCCAATCCATTTCTTGATGGGAGCTTTCAGTCCATTGTTGTCTTTGCTACCAAGAGTGTAACTTCGTCCATAGAAAGGCACACCAACAATCAACTTGTGTTTAGGTGTTCCCATTGATACCCACAGTTGAAGTCCGTCTCTCTATCAAACAAGTTCAGAATCATTACATCGCTCAATACGATTAAATTACAAATTACATACCACATTCAACTTTTCATATGCATATTCATCGAATGGTCGTGGATACAATGGACTATGGACATCAGCAAAACCAGCCCAATTACCACGTAAATCGTATGTCATTACATGAATTTGATCCAAAAGTCTGCATTCAATATTCAGTAAATTGAAAAATTTTTAGCTAAATGTTGATTTAAAATGAAAAAATAGTCTAAAATAGAGTGAATAATCACCTTGCCAAATCGTATACTTCATAACCTTCTTGTAATCGGAACTTTGCGACTGGAACAGCAGCTGATAGAATGTAATTGTGCTTATCAAACTCAGCTCGTAGTTCCTACAATTGACATTAAAATGAATCATTAAAGTAAAACCAATGGGATGAGTAAATTTAGGTTACTTACTTTGACCAATTTCAAGAAGTTTTCTTTGTCAGCATATTTTCCTTGTCGGTCAGTTGCTCCAGGATATTCCCAGTCCAAATCAAATCCATCAAATTTGTACTTTTGGAGGAAAGAGACGACCGAAGAGACAAACTTTTTCCTTCGCCCTTCATCGGAAACCATGTTTGAATACTTTGCACCACCTTCAGCCCAACCACCAACAGCAATGAGAACCTTTAGTTGAGGCCATTTTTCTCGAAGAGAAACAAACTTCTCATAACCCTCTATTGAAAAGATTACAATGTTAATAAACAAAAACTGGTAAAAAAGAGGTTTTCACTCACTTCGAACATAATCATATTCAGGATCGATTGATTCAAGTTCAGATGTCTTCTCATTAACACCGATAAATGAGTAAATTACATGAGTACACAGGTCACCCGAGATGCTGTCAATGTCATAATTATATGGTGGTTTACGGTAATTGGCCCAAGCAGCAAAATAGCAAACAACTTTACCATCGGCTTGAGTTTTGTTGCAATTAACTTCACTGTAAGCTGTAAATGATTAAAGGTAAATGGTTAAACACATTTTACTATTTAATTTGATCATCTTACCTAAAGCTGACAATGTAAAAAGAATTGAAATTGTCAGGTTTATCATTCTAGCCATGGCTGAAGTTGATTGTGATGGTTGAAAGGTTTAATGAAAATTTGGTAAAATCATTTGGAAATCACTCTTATTTATAAAATCTTACCAAAGAGTTTTGATATTGCCGAGCAATTAGGCGAGAAAACAGGTAAAGGCGGGCAAATAATTAAGTTGAATGGTTAGTTTTCATCTGATAATTTGAAGTAACAAATGAATCCTGAAAGGTAAATTGATGGAGAGAGTGAGTGAGTTTAATTTGGTAAAAAAATTAACAAAATATTCCCATTCAATGGACATTGACCTGAGACCGTTGAACTTGATTAATATTATAATTGTGATTATTTCAAGAGATAAACGAGAGTTTGTTGTCACTTTTATTGTGGGCAAACATTGAGTTTGTTGAGTAAATTGTCAATCCGGATTTACTGGGTAAAATTAGATGGTCAAAGTAGAGATGAACAGAAATTGTTTCTTGTGTACATTAAAATGTCCTTTTAAATGGTTTACTTTTTATTGATTATCTTGCCACAATCAAGACTATTCATTAGTAAGGTGTTTACAGGATACACTTAATTGATCCAACTGTTGACTTCATCTATTTAGGCCTAATTTAATGGTAATTTAAACGTGTTTAACATTGTTTCATTGTAACATCTTTTTTCTGGTTTTCTGGTTTGTCCTCAAAAAATATATGTGTGTCAAGTAAGACTTGATTAAATTTAAATGCATCACAAATGCATAAGTTTAAAGCCGTCAACAGGTACAACCCAAAGTAAATAGTGATAATGACAACCATTTTAATAGTTAATTGTGAAAAATGTTGATGATGTTAAGAAGAGCTTTCACCTTGGGTGAAGTTGCAATGGGATAGGTTGTTTGGTTAAGACAGGGCAGCTTTTCAGTTCCAGTTTTTCAATGATTGTACAATGAAACTTGAGTCTAGTCATTGAACCCATTTGATCAAATGTTAATGAATTTAAAATCTTTCATTGGGAGGGTTACAGTTATGATGTGTTTGCTTCAGAGTCAACATCTTTAGATACATTTTTGTAAAGTATTATATGAATCAACGCTTGACAAAACTAGATCTTGACAAATTGTTAATTTAAACACGTTTTATACTAGGTGATAACACGTTTATTGTTGTTATATAATAATGAATAATCACTGATATCTTATTGACTGCGAATAGGATTGAAATCAGTTGTTACAGGACTCCGTTTGAATCGGTGTTTGCATGGGCTCAAAGATTTTAAGATTTGCAATTTGCCTCTTCACACAAATAATTTTTGGTTGAAAGGATTTTAATAAAATATGTTTATAATTTAAATTGAGTTATTTATTAATCATTTTTTTAATGATTTACAAATATTGAGGATAAAAGAGTCCAGAAATATCGAGTCTTGGATTTTGTATCTTTTTGCATGACTACAAGTTCAACTTTTATATTTTGGCTTTATTTTTGCATTAAAATTCTTAAGTGAAATATTTTTTAACTGTTAATTTCTTTCATGGTTAAATTTAATTAAGTAATTGATCAAAAAAAGGCTATAATCATAATCGATTAAGTTGTTTCTATTGTCCAACAAAACAACAGACGACAGGTCAGTACAATGTGAAATTCTTTTGATAGTGCAACTCATTTGAACTTGCTTTATTTTTCCATAGGATCTTTGAACCTGGATAATTCTTATTTCCTTGATATACTGAGTGGTAAATTTATGTGAATCAACCTAAATCAATTTTTTTGCATCTATGAGATCAAGAGCCAATACGAACCCATAATTTCTATCCCGGACTCGGTGCAAAGCAGCTCAAGCTTAGGAGCTTTTCGTGCTGAAAATTTGTTAATTGTTGCTACGTCTGTCCCTAGCTTTAAACAAATTTTTGAATGTTTGTCTATTTGGCTCAAATCAAGATGCGGCATTTCGTAAATGTATCGTAACTGGTTGAAGTAAATTCATGTGAAGTATTACATGAGCAACCACAGATTACTTAACAAGCTGAATTGATTTGCTAGCTGGAAAAGACTGGTTCTAACAATACTCGAATGTTCCAAACAGCCAATCACCTTATTATTTCAAGTGGCTGACTGAAAACGTGGATATGGTATCAGCACCCACCTAATCTTGATAGCTTACCTCCATGATTAAAATGAAAGTTATTGAAACTCGAGTTGGTGATGACTTTCATGAGACGACTTATGGGAGGTGAATTCAAAGTCTCATGCAGAGTAAGATAAGAATGAGTTAATGTTTTGATTTGAAAAAAATTCAAATGTTTTAGATGAAAATATTCCCATCTCAAAATGGGTTTTATTATTTATCTAATCACTGAGCTATTATTATTTATCTATTGTTTTCAATGTTATTCTCATCATGTGAAGCCAAATATTACACAGCAAAAATCGATAATATTAATCAAAAAATAGTTGAGATTTTAAGGCAACCCTGATCAGATTATGAACTGAAATGGTTTTAAATTGAGATCTGTAATAGCGATTGATCGATTAGCCTAATGTTCTGGTGCAATTGTGATACATGTATTTCAAATTGCTTTCAAGCAAATAATAACTTCAAATCTAATGTGAGTTTAATCAATCAAATAATGGAAATTAATAGAAAATATTTGCATCTATCAGAATAGGCACTCAATCATTGGAACCAGAGGTTGAATTCATTGAATATTTCACTCTTTACGCCGCATTCTTACACCTTTGTTTTCTCCTAGTTGGTGTTAATTGGTCTAAAAATTACCGAATCCACGAACATTAAAGTACAGTGCTGCTAACGAAAATTCTTAGTTAATTAGAACTTTTAAATTGTGTTTTTTTCTTGAAATTAAGAAGTTCTGCTAATTGATCAGGAACAAAAGAATAAAGAAGAAGAAGACAAAATGAATTTCATTCACAATTCAAAATAAACGTCTAAACGCACTGTCATCATTAAGAGATCTAGGTTAAACCTCGTTTTACTAAAAAATTTGCTCGATTTTAGGGTTGCGTTGAGTTTTTTTAGTTCCAACTTGTTTTGGTTTTTGTTTTCAATTCCAAGAAATAAGATTTTATTATCTTTGTTTCATAAAATATGCTGATTGTTCTTGGAAACAATGCAACTCACCATTCAATGAGAAGATACTATCAAAGGCGTTTCACCAGTAAAATTGTACAAAAGGGAGAAGAGAAACGTGCAAGAAAAGCCCACTTAAACAGTCTCGTGAAATAATTTCAAAACCTAAACTGCTATTGATGATCTTTAAAAACAAATAAATAATTGATAACATATCAAAGAATTTGACTTCATAAAATTATTGAAATTGAGATAAATTTTCACATAAATAGGCTGTTGCTATATTTTCACGACCAACAAACATCCAGCTTTATTCAGTTGATTTACTCTGCTTTTGAAAAGTTGTTCCTGCTTTTGAATTTATTCTCTTCTCCTATTCTTGTTTCCCAAATAGATTGAGTTGAAACATAACGAGTCAAGATGAGCAACTATGATCAAGTAATTAAAGACTATTGGACCAATGGTTATGCAGTTATACCCAACTATTTAACTTCTGATGAGGTTGACAGCATAATGAAAGAAACCAACCGAATCATTGATGACATCGATCTTTCTGGACCCAAAAATATGTACCGAGCTGGAAAACAAGAAGACCCTGATGACTATTTCCTTCGTTCTGGACAAAATATATCCCACTTTTTTGAAGAGACAGCCTTTAAGGATGACAAACTGATTGTACCTAAAACTCAATGTTTACACAAGATTGGTTTTTACCTTCATGCCCTTAACCCTGTTTTCAAAGCTGTAACCTTTGATGAGCGTATCAAGACACTGGTCAAGAAAGTCGGCTTTGTTGAGCCATACGTTGTTCAAAGTATCGTTAACTTTAAGCATCCTCGTATCGGTACCACCATACCTGCCCATCAAGATGCTACCTTCTTGTATACTGAGCCAGAGATTAAACTTATGGGCTTCTGGATTCCTCTTGAAGATGCAACACTTGAAAATGGTTGTCTTTGGTTTATCCCTGGATCACACAATGAGCCTGTTAGACGTCGATGGATCCGAAACAAAGAAGGTCAAGAACCTAGAATTGTATTCACTTGTCCCGAGATAAAATACGATGATTCAAAGTTTGTGCCCGTTCCAGTTCCTAAAGGATCACTTGTGTTAATCCATGGACAAGTTGTTCATAAAAGTGAATCCAATACTTCAAACAAACCTCGACCAGCTTACACCTTCCATGCAGTCGATTTACATGACACAAAATGGGCACCTGACAACTGGAATCAACCTACTAAAGAAGCTCCTTTCATTAAAGTTTATTAATCATGCAAAATCAGGAAAACAAACAGATGACAAGTTCTGGTCTTATTGAATTTTCTAAAAGTATAAACATATTCCTCTTGCACAGCCTGCTGTATATTGCCGCTATTAACCCCGTTCTAAACTTTCAACCAGCCTTTCCCTCAATGTAACTATTTTCCCTACAGTTAGTCTATTAAACATCTTATTATTATGAAACGGTTCGTTTTTAATTCTCAAATTCATTTTTAGCAATTTGATGACAAAAATAATTTCTCAATCAGTTTAATCTAATGACTTTCATTATGTCTAGGTTAACAATTGAGTCAATCGATTAATTTTGCTTGATTCCTTCAAAGTATTCTTTCCTTAATTGCTTTATTGATGGGAATAAATATCGTCTGAAGATTTGAACATGAATCAATCAATAAGGAACTTTAAGCATAATCTAACCTTGAATTGAATAAATTGTTGATTAAACACGTTTTTAGTCAGACAATGATAACAACCCACGATTATTTATTATACAATCAATTATAATGATTGGAAATCTCTAAAGCTGTAATTTTAATTAGAAAGAAACTGAAAATTTTGAAAAGAGTTAAATTAAGCAAATTCTCAAAATTGATTTCCTCCAAAATAATGTTCGAGAAAGATAATTCTTTGATGAGAAGTTAATTTATTAAAAAAATTTTAATTTTACCCATCAAAACTATCAATTTCAATAGAAAATTTTGTTCAGTCTCAGATAAATCAGCAGAACATCAACAGAAACAATTTTAGGTGAAACAAGAAGTACAAGATAACTAAAATCCATGAAATGCATCAAAATATAATAGAACTAAATTAGATTAACGGTTAATTGGATTGAATAACATAGTAAACATGGAATCATTTCCTGGTCTAACCGTGTTTCCTTAGACTACAGTCTGTAGTCACCTAAACTTGTAAAATTTGAACGACAAGGGTTTTCATTGATTTCAATTTTGGTTTGATGAACACCTTGATTGTCAAAAGTCTAATTGAAAGTACATTTTCACAAGTAAAAAACTTGCAATCAAGTCAAGAATTGCTGGCTAATTTTGTCACAGACTCGAATAGAGTTTTGTCTTGAAAAGTCTCATGCAGAGCATTTGATCAGATTATATTGTTTTATCAGCCCAACCGCCCATATTTTCAAGTGCATCAAAATGAATTGAACAAAAAAGTTGAAACCAGTGCAATCGGATTTAATTGCATTTTTTTACTAATTATCAAGAGCAATTGTGTATATCAAATAAATCCCCTTTATACCATAGAAAAATAAGATCCCTCAGTGATTAATCATAATTCTTAGTGGTTCAAGTACAATATTTGATTAGACTAATCATGTTTTTTAGTTGATAGTTTATTTGAGAGTACCAATTTATTTGCACTTGAAAGTTGATGCAATGGAAACCGTATTTTAGTTCCAAGATTTCATTTATGCTTTGTTGATTGGTGATTGACTTAATTAAAGTCTGAAGATTATCACTTCTATCAGAATCTGAAGAGTTCTGGTGCACTCAATGGGCGTACCTTGAACTCATGGTAAATTGAATTAAAGTATAAATTAGTATAAAAGAGCTGAGATCAACCTAAAATAAAATTATTCATAGTGCTTTCAGTCAATCAGACTTAATTTTAGTTCTTTTCAAGCCTAATGGATAAAGTATAAGTTGTTATAGTATAGTTTATTAATTATTAAACTGTTGACAATCGTTGAAACGTTTCCAGAGTAAATCCAAAATGAGTGGTTATGATGATATAATGCGAGACTATTGGACCAATGGTTATGCAGTTATCCCTAACTTTTTGTCATCAAATGAAGTTGATAATGTTTTGAAGGAAACCGAAAAGATTATTGACGCCATCGACCTCAATGAGCATCGGCATATGTACAGAGCTGGTAAACAAGAGGACCCGACTGACTACTATCTGAGGTCTGGTCAAAACATATCGTACTTTTTTGAGGAAACAGCCTTTGATGAAGATGGGAAACTGATTGTACCCAAAAACCAGTGTTTACACAAAATTGGCTATTATCTACATGAATTGAACCCTGTTTTTAAATCGGTTACATTAGATGATCGAATAAAGACACTAATCAAGAGAATTGGATTTGTTTCTCCACACATTGCCCAAAGTCTGGTCAATTTCAAACATCCTCGTATTGGTACTACAATTACTGCTCATCAAGATGCTTCGTTTTTGTTCACCGAGCCTGAAATCAAATTGATTGGATTTTGGATTCCCCTTGAAGACGCAACACTGGAAAATGGTTGTCTTTGGTTTATTCCTGGATCCCACAATGAACCTGTTAAACGACGATGGGTAAGAAGTAGTGAGTGTTCTGGTCCTAAGGTTAAATTCAATGATCCAGAAGTTCAATATGACGACACTAAATTTGTGCCCGTTCCAGTTCCTAAAGGATCACTTGTGCTAATCCATGGACAAGTTGTTCATAAAAGTGAATCCAATACTTCAAACAAACCTCGACCAGCTTACACCTTCCATGTCGTTGATTTACATGAGACAAAATGGGCATCGGACAACTGGAATCAACCTACTAAAGAAGCTCCTTTCATTAAAGTTTATTAATAATCTACTCTACAGTCTAGGCCTGATGTTTGCAAATCTTGTTCGTTTATTTGAAAATTCTTAATCAAAATATTATCTCCATTCATTTTTGTCCAGAAAAAACTAAATTTAGTTTTTAAATAAAGTACAATGTGTATTACAATAACAAGCCAACAATAAATATTAAAAGTTTATCTTAGCTTTTAAATACAGTATAATATCAAGATGCTAAAAACTAAACTGTTAATTCTTTTGCAGTTTTCAATATTGTCACCAAGCCTGTGCTCGTTCCAGTTTCCAAAGGATATCTTGTGCTGATCAATGGACAAGTGGAACAAAAGAGCCGTGAAGTGAATCAATATTTCAAATAAACCTCAACCAGCCTCAACCTTCCATGTTGTTTTTATGACACTAAATGAGCATCGGACAATTTTCATAAACCTACTAAAGAAGCTCCTTTCATCAAAATTGCCTAGTAAGTGGATTAAATTTATAAATTGAAAGAAACCATTATCAAATTATTGGCTACTTCAATTACGAGCAAGTACAAAACAACTTGCAATCCTTTTATTCTCGGATGGAAAAAGAATCCTATCTTAATTTATTATAACGTTAGCTATTAATGATGAACTAGTAATCTTTGTTAGATAGATTATGAGACCCAATTATGATAAGTTCCGTAATTTATCCACAAAGGCAATTAAATCCAATAAATGAATAAAAATTTAGCTTCTATCGGTTCAGACTTGATGAAAGATATATTTATGTGTTCTATTCATTTGGGTTCTTGCATCCCAATGATCAAGTACAGGTAAGGTTGAATTAAACTCATCAAGTTTATCTCATGTGAGCTGATAAGCAGAGCTGAGTGTATAAGAACACGTTTTAATGAGAACTGTACGTAAAATTAGCTGAATTTATCACGTTTTTAATCAAATAAAGATAATAAGTCGCGGTTAGCATTATTAAACAATTAGACGTAATAACGAGTACACTCATTGCATTATTGTTCCAAGTAGCCAATCTTTAACATTAGTTTTCAACACCCCAAGTGAACCAGTTAAGGCAAAAAATATTCTGGGAAATTTTCTGGATTGATTTTCAGTTAACCTTCATTTTCAATGATTTATCAAAAGTTTTCCAATAAATATTATATTGTAATGACTCATTATGAAAATTAAACTTACAATCATTATTTGAGATTAACCAGCATAAAACTACGGACTGGTTTTTATTCACCACTTTTTCAATCACTTTTTGCCGTATTGTTCACCATCTAAATCTAAAACATTCACTATTCATCAGCATCACATCAAAAAGTGGTGGAAAATTTGGTGAATTTGATTGATGAAAAATCTTACGAAAAATTGATTGAAATGTGCTGGGAAAAAGCCTTTAAAACTGGCTCATTTTTAACTTTTGACCGATCAATTTTGACTAAAGAGTTTGATTGCTGCAAGTTGTATTTTTTATTGAGCTTAATCATGAATAGTATAATTTTACAAAGAAAAGCAGGTTAATAAAAAACAAAATATTAATGCACAATAAAATAATGTAAATAAAACTTGATCATCATTGACTGGATTTGTAAACTGGTCAGTATTGATATCTGTATATCTGATCCAATATTGAATGGAAATAGAGACAAACAGTGATTATTTTGGTTAATTTGATTGTATTTTCCTTTAACCATAGACACGTGAGAAGGGAAGTTTCTCAGTTGGTTGAAGCCAATTATCTGGTGCCCATTTTGTACCATCCAAATCAACAACATGGAATGTGTAAGCAGGTCGACCCTTGTCAGAGGTATTGGCCGTGCTTTTATGGACAACCAAGCCATGGATAAGAAGCAAGGATCCTTTTTTGGCAGTTACTGGTACAAATTTTGACTCATCATATTTATCCATTGGAGCATTGAATGATACTCTGGGCCCTGAATCATCCTTGTTTCTAACAAATCGTCGAGTTACAGATTCCCTATGTGAACCTGGAATGAAATAGAGGCAACCATTTTCAACAGTAACATCAGCAAGAGGCACCCAAAATCCAGTCAGCTTAATTTCTGGCTCGGTGTATAGAAACTCGGCATCTCTGTGAGGTGTATACTCGGTACCAATACGAGGATTCTTAAAGTTGATCATACCCTGAACCACATGTGGTTTAACATGTCCCAGACTTTTGAGCAAATTCTTGACTCGGTCGTCAAAGGTGAGGGATTTAAAGACTGGATTCAACTCATGAAGAGCGTGGCCCATCTTGTTTAAACACTGGCCTTTAGGAACGGCAAGGTTTCCATCAGCATCGAAAGCTCCTTCCTCAAAGAAAAAGGATATATTTTGACCAGAGTTGACGAAATAATCATCTCCTTGTTGTTGTTTCCCTGTTCTGAAAACTCTTCGATGTTCATTAAAATCTAGAGAATCAATGATTTTGGAAATTTCACTGGATAAACTGTCAATTTCACTTTCAGTAAAAAAATTTGGCAGTTCGGTGTAACCTTTTTCCCAGTATTCCTTGATTTGTTGTTCGTACTTGTTCATCTTGTCTGAAATGGTAAAAACTTGGCTTGGTAAAGGATTTACTTAGGATAAAGGAATCGACTTATGGTAACTTTGTGATCTGGAAACTCGATTGGTCTGTTTATTTATATATTTGCTAACGGAAGGCGTAGCCTTCCTCACAGTAAATTTAGAGAGTTTGTCAGAGAGAAAATTGAAGATTATGAATTAATTTCAAGAGAATGATTTAGTGATTACTAACACAAACAGATAGACACGACTCCCATGCAGAGAAAGATTATCACTTCAGTAAAGATCGCTTTTAAAAACAATCATCAAAATAAAGATTTTCGATAAACTAGGCAATTGAATGCTAATAGATGGTAATTATTGGATAATCTGTTTTTTCTTGTGAATTCCCTGATTATCTCCCATGATATTCTACTCTGAAGTTTGAACTGTACTCTGTGATTCAATTTTCAAAATCAGTGTTTCCCAGTGTCACTGTTTTTGTAATGGTTGCTATTTTCAATGACGTTTCTCCATTCTGATTAGATTGTAATTCAATTAAAACGGAAAATGAGTCTTATGATTGAACAAATAATCTTTTCGATGCAATCAAATCAGAAAAATAAAATTAAAGAAACCAACAACTCGTTAGTAGACATGAAGTTAATAGAGTCACCAAGTTTAACCTTATTGCACCAGTAAACCTAAGTTGGATTGTCTCGTATTAAGTAAAAGTGAGGCAAATTTAATGATCTCAAACTATCTTCTTATTACTTTGAAGAGCTGACTTTTCTTCGAGCCTTTTTCAAATTTATCTGTTAATATTGTTTTGAGATCTTTTTGTTTTGAAAAAAGTTATCTAAAATTATATAAGATTTGCTGAAAGTATATAGTTAACAGCAAAAATTATCAAGACTCTTTCAAAGTTTAATGTGTGTGTTGAAAATATCGGTAATTATGATCATATCTATGACTCCCACTACAAATATCAAATCGACTTATAGCTTAAAACTTGGCAAATGATTGAGAAAACTCTTTATTCAACCGGATCCAAACAATTCATCAAATTGATCATAGTTTTGTATTTTCAGTGATAAAAATTTCTTGACAAAATTGCTACGAATCTGTAGATATTTATAATGAGCAGTTATGATGATATTATGCGAGACTATTGGACCAATGGTTATGCAGTTATCCCTAACTTTTTGTCATCAAATGAAGTTGATAATGTTTTGAAGGAAACCGAAAAGATTATTGATGGTATTGATTTGAATGGACATCGTAACATCTATAGATCAGGAAAACATGAAGACCCTGATGACTACTTCCTTAATTCTGGTCAAAACATATCGTACTTTTTTGAGGAAACAGCCTTTGATGAAGATGGGAAACTGATTGTACCCAAAAACCAGTGTTTACACAAAATTGGCTATTATCTACATGAATTGAACCCTGTTTTTAAATCTGTTACATTAGATGATCGGATAAGGACAATTATCAAAAAAGTTGGATTTTTTGAACCTTATTTAGTACAGAGTATGGTCAATTTTAAACATCCTCGTATTGGCACTACAATTACTTCTCACCAAGATGCTACATTTTTGTACACCGAACCTGAAATCAAATTGATTGGATTTTGGATTCCCCTTGAAGATGCAACACTGGAAAATGGTTGTCTTTGGTTTATTCCTGGATCCCACAATGAACCTGTTAAACGACGATGGATAAGAAATAAGGAAGGCCAGGAACCGAAGATGATATTCACTGCTCCTGAAGTTGAATACGATGAAAGCAAGTATAAAGCTGTTCCTGTTTCAAAGGGATCTTTAGTAATCCTTCATGGACAGGTTGTTCATAAAAGTGAATCCAATACTTCAAACAAACCTCGACCAGCTTACACCTTCCATGTCGTTGATTTACATGAGACAAAATGGGCATCGGACAACTGGAATCAACCTACTAAAGAAGCTCCTTTCATTAAAGTTTATTAATAATTTACTCTACAGTCTAGGCCTGATGTTTGCAAATCTTGTTCGTTTATTTGAAAATTCTTAATCAAAATATTATCTTCATTAATTTTTGTCCAAAAAAAAACTTAGTTTAATTATTAAAAAATTCAAAAGTCCAATACTAAAAGTTTATTTTAGCTTTTAAAGACAGCATAATATCACGATACTAACAATGTAAGAAACTAAACTGTGTTAATGCTTTTACAGTTTTCATATTATGTATAGTAAAATATAATCTAAAAATTAATCTTAATTTCAAATGCATATTTATTATATATGATATATTGGGTTAATCTCTGAATCTATTGAGACTAACAAACTGGATTTTGAAAAATTTAGGATAAAAAATTGATATATGCATAGATTTTTCAATGCATCAATAGACTCGACAAAAAGGAAGCTTTTCTGTAGGTTGAAGCCAGTTATCTGGTGACCATTGTGTTTGATGAAAATCGACAACATGAAATGTGTAGACAGGTCTAGGTGATTGTGATGTATTAGACCCACTTTTATGAACAACTAAACCATGAAGAAGTACTAGTGATCCCTTGGAAACTTTGAGAGGGACGAACTTTGAATCATCATATTTAGCCTTAGGAACATTGAATAATACTCTGGGTCCTGAATCACCCTTGTTTCTAACAAATCTTTGCGTTACAGGCTCCTTGTGTGAACCTGGAATGAACCAAAGACACCCATTTTCAATAGTAACGTCTTCAAGAGCAAGCCAGAATCCCGTAAGCTTATCGACTGGGTCAGTGTACAGGAACTCTGAATCTTTGTGAGGTGAAACCTCACCACCAATATGAGGGTGTTTGAAAATGACCATACTCTGGATCACATGGGGTTCAACGCATCCCAAGCTTTTTAGGATGCTTTTAATTCGATCATCAAACGTAATTGCTTTGAAAACAGGATTCAATGCATGTAAAGCATGTCCGATTTTGTTTAAACACTGGCTATGAGGGTACGTAAGGTTTCCGTCAGAATCGAGAGCTTTCTGCTCGAAAAAGAACGATATTTTATCACTTGAATCAAGAAAGTAGGCATCAGCTTGTTCACTTTTTCCAATTTTGAAAACATTCCGGTGTTCATCGAGGTCCAAAGTATCAACAATCTGTTGAGTCTCATTTAAAACATTGTCAACTTCTGATGGGGACAGAAAATCAGGTAACGCGGTATACCCTTGAGACCAAAATTCTTTAATATTATCGTCGTAAGCAGTCATGATCAACTGGTGCCTCCGTTAAGTCCTTTTGATTGCTATGCAAATTAATGTCGACCCTGGAAAACCCATAAACAGCGAAAACCATAAAAAGTGGCTAAGAGCAAAAACGGCTAAGAGTGTCTATGAAGGCGGAGTAAGCTGTTTTTAAATCTCTTTAATCGAAATCGATGGTAATTCATAACAATTGATCCTAATTTTGATCTAAAGTGATGTCTTAGATAATTTTTTCAATAGTCTTTGTTGAGAAGGAATTTAAATTTATTTAAGTAGACATGATTTAAAGTTGCTATGCATTAAACTTATGAGTTTAAAGTATAATAGCTTTGCACGACAGTCTCTTTAGATCTCGACTTTCTGTTATTTATTGTCAAAAATTAGTGGAGAAACAACAAATATCGATCATTGATTCTGAAAAAGTGTTTATTAGCTTAATCAGAAGTTGAATTGTTTTAAGGATTGAACTTTGAATCTAGAAAATTTAAAATTTCTGCCATTTACAGGGGAACTTATGTGATGACCCCTCAAATCTAAAAGAAACTGTTTCCCTGGTTACTCTAACCTTGGCTTGTCCTGGTCTGAGTTACTGTTGTCAGGTTTATCAAATTGTGATTAAAATCAATTCATCTGAATTATTTACCATTGATTTGGTTATTATTTAATTAATTATTTGTTTAATCATTATTTCAACATTATGAAGGGTAAGCTCGCGTTATCTGGTCTCATGAAGAGATCATTTGCTGCCCAAGCTCAAGCTGCACGTAAAAGTGAGCCTAATAATTTGGCTAAAGGTGAATTGAAGACTAAAGTATTACCTAATGGTATGACTGTAGCTTCTCTAGAAAATCTTTCACCTGTCTCCAGGATCGGTGTATTTGTTAGAGCTGGACCTCGCTTTGAAACTTCGAAAGAGGCTGGTGTATCTCACTTGATTCGTTATGCAGCTGGAATGCATACGCAAAATTTCACCATTTTTGGTATAACCCGTAATATGGAATACTCTGGTGCTTCTCTTACAGCCTCCTCTACCAGGGATGACATTATTTATCAAATGAACGGACTACGTGAATCTATGAAGGATAATTTCAAGTACCTTGCTGACACTATAGCTCGACCAGCTTTTAAATTCTGGCAACTTGATGATTATAAGTATCGATTGGAAGTTGAAATTGAACGATCCAAACTTGACCCACAACAAGTTCTTTTAGATGAAGTTCATCGCATCGCTTTCAAAGGAGGTTTATCTAATTCTCTATTTGCCAGCAAAGAGGTTATTGAACATCATGATCCAGAACATTTGTCCGAGATGCTTCATCATTACCATAGTAGAAATTTTGTGAACAAGCGAACCACAGTCATTGGTATTGGAGTCGACCAGGATCGATTGTTAGAACATGTTGACAAAGCTTTCGGATTACCTGATCTTTCTGGTCCAGAATTAGTAAAATCTAAATTTATTGGAGGTGAATCGAGGATAATTATGGATGCTGATCGCGATCAGACTCTTGCTGTTATTGGTACCGAAGGAGTGAGGTATTTAATATTCTTAATCTTGTTAAAATATTATTGCTAAGAAGTGATCGATGTTAACTCTAATCTTTTCTTTATTTAAGTGCTGAAAATCTTAAAGATGTTGCCACATATACTTTATTACAAGCTATCCTTGCAACTGGAGTACACACAAAGAAAGGTGTTGGAGCAAGTAAACTAGCCCAAGCAGCAGCTAAAGTAGCCAAAGCTCCTTTCAGAGTTAACGGTGTTAATATCAACTATGCCGATACTGGCCTCTTTGGTTTTGCTATTGCATGTCATGCTTCAGAATCTGGTGATATTGTCAAAGCTGTTGTTGCTAAAATGAAGGAGACTTGCAAAAATTTGAAAGAAGAAGATTTACAACACGCAAAGTAAGTGAAAATTAATATTTCGTGTCACACTTCTGTGAAATGTTTCTAATCTTGACTGTTTTTCTCTATCGTTTTTAAACAGAAATCATGTCAAAGGATCTTTTGCTTTGTCTCTCGAAGATCAAAACAACCTTTTGGATCATTTGGGTATGATTCTGACAAATCATAATGAAATTAAATCAGTCGATGATATGGAAAAATTGGTTGATGGAATTACATTAAAGGATGTTTCCGCGGCTGCCGCAAAGATCATGAAAACAAAGGGTACTCTAGTGTCTGTGGGTAATTTAGATAATATGTGCTATTTAGATGAGCTAACAGCCTAATCAATTCCGATGAATAAAATTTTAACTGAAGTGTTGGACGTATATGACAAAACTAATGTGAAAAATTTGAACCCTTAAATTCCCTACTCTGAATTAGAAAATGTAAATTAAACTATTGTTAATCGATTGCCTCAAATCGAGTTTGGGTTCGTATGTACAAAGTAAATCTATATTTATCCTTCATTTCTGTTCACCGCAAGATTAAAGAAATTCAGACGAGCCTGTTTTATTTAAACATTTTAATATTTTTTAAATTTCTTCTATCTATTATGATCGTCAAATGAGATTTACTTTTAAATTTGAAGCAAATAATTCAGAAGAAAGTAGTCAAGTTAAAATATTACAATTGATTCAAATCAATCGAAATTGACGAATAAGATTTTAGATTTGTAACTAATGAAGTAAAGGCAAATAGATTCATAAAAATTAACTGCAGCGAAATCATCTATTCATGAATTGAAATGAGATTCATATTTATAATATAAACATAGTTAACTGCTTTCATAAAGTTACTTTTTTTATAAAAATAAATAATTTGATTTAATTAATGGCATCCACAAGATTTAACGACCATATTCCTATACTTTTTGAGGATAACATTAGAATTATCATCAAAATAGAGAACCATGATAGAAGTCAATTTGGTGGGCGCACAATTAGCTTTAGGCACTTTGTTTGGGTCCATTGTATGAACGAGCGTTTGAACTATGGCATGATTGGTGGCATTCATTTGAGCAGTGAGTGGGAAAGAACATTCACCATCACAGAAGAATGCTGCATATCCATCGGGGGCAATTATCCAATCTTGCCACCCGAGATCTTTGAAGCTAACATATAAGCTCTTTTTTTGGCAACTGCGGCTTGAAACGAATTCCGTAAAATCTATAGAATTAAATTTAAATAAAATCTAGTAATCATTAAAATTAAATATCAAATATACTAACTTACCATAATAAGGATTATGTGGTTTAAGGGTAGTTACTTCGTCACTACTCTTTGTGTCTCTTTTTTTTCGATGTAGCAAATGGGATTGGCGTTCGAAGAAAGCAAGAACAAAAGGTCGCTTATCTTCAATAGGGTCACTTATCCCAATGTCCTTTGGGTCAAGCTCTTTACCTGAAATTTGATTGATGATTAGTTATCATACTTGCTCAAGTTGAATACAACATACCATTGGATAGCGAGAATACAGTCACATAAAGACCGAGATTGCTTAACGGATGATCAATCCATTCTTGAACGGCACCAGTGATATTAAACATTAGCCAGCCTTGTTTATATGAGAAAGTTTTAGAATCTATCAAGCGAGATTGCCTGAAAACGGGATAAAATAAATATTAATAGAAGATACAACTGGTAAATCTCATTTCACAAAGATAACTCACTGATTATCAAGATCAGTGATCATATCAATATTTATCTTGAGGAGATCAAATATTGCGGTTGAAGAACGAGTTGTGCCTAGGAACAATCGTAACTCAGCACTTAAGACTTTACTGCCTGGAGCTATTTCCCTTGTATCAAACCAGAGATCAGACTCTTCATCATGTCCAACATGCGTCACATGTATTGGAACTAAAAAGAAAGCAAAAGGAAAAAGAGAAAACAAATTAGTTATCACATAACCAAATCAAATCCCGCCAAAGTCAACATACATTTACTAACAAAGCTGACAATTACATCTGACTCGTTAAGAGCTTTAACACTTGGTCTACTTAAAACTTCGCCTTCAACGATAACAGGATGCGAATCATCGAAATTAAGATTAGCCGTTTCTTCATTGAAAAACGATTGATACAAATTTTGAAGGTAAACGGATGAAAACAAATCTGTAACAGAGTAGAAAAGAAAAGAGAAGAAACAATTGCAAGTAAATTATTGCAGAATCAAAAAATGAGATAAATTATAAATAGAACCAAACAAATATGTAAACTTGTTCACCGTTCCACACCATGGAACATCACACAGAGATAAAGGTACGGATAAAGAAAAGACCGAAGAATTGCGTCGCCAAAGCATGAAAATCACAAAAATAAACATTAAAAAACACTTACCTTTTCTCTTTGGCTTTGGTCTATGATCTAATCCGAACAGATTGAGCATCTGATATTGAAGTTGCCGCTTTTCTGCGGCCGGTAAAAGCTTGTAAGCAATACTTTGATCATAACTGGCACCCGAAAGTCGCAATGCAAATAAAACTTCAATCAAATTAAAGACACCAATGAAAGACTTGATTGTAAATTTCATTGTAAATTCATCAAGCAAACGATATATCAACAATGTTTCTCCCTCCTCTCTCTTCCCACTCTCTTTCTCCTCCTCTCTTCTTATCCTAGTTTATCTCTTTCTCTGTTGAAATGATGCTAACAAGCAACAGTGTGTTAAGCTTAAGGTGCGTAAACGCGCTAATTATAAAAACTGAGAAAACAAACTTGCTGAAAAAATTTCAGGCTTTACAGGTAAATTGGTTTCTGCGCATCAAAAAGGGGCTTAGCTCCCCCTAAAGGAAACTTTGTTAACCACCTGTAAGTAACCTGGTCTTATGATAACATTCAACAGTTTGAATACTTGTTGTTCAGTTCAACTTTATTTTTGTGTATATTTTTCTATCTTTGCATGATTGTTCATCCGAATGTTAAAATTGGCAATTGAACAATGTTGGCTTCAACATGGTTTACTACAAACCTAGTTGTACATCTATTCCTATTGGTTCCATTTATTCATGGGTTTTTAAATTTTTACATCGACAGACAAGAAGTTCATCGTCTGATAGGTGAGTCAACCTTTCTCATCTTTTGCTTTACCTTTTTACCTTTTCTTTTGGTATTTCTTTTAACATCTTCAGCTTCACCTAAGATCATCATTTATAGTTTAACTAAACTAGTCAAATTTTAATCTTTTTCTTGGATTCTTTATATCTTTTTTTATTCGTTGCTTATTCTTTTTCTCTCACCTATTCTATTCACCTTTTTAAATTTGCTCTTCTCACTGACCGTGAACGTGATTCCAAAATAAATCATGTGGATACTTTATGCTGACCGCAAATAGTTTAACTCACAGATAATGATTCACTTTGTTGACGGCAATCTTTAATAGGGTTGCCAACTTTATCATTATATTTCCATCAAATTATTTGAACGAATAGAAAATTTTGATGGAAATCAATAGAGTCAACATTATTTAGACAACAGCAGTTTAGAAGTTTTCATATCATTCTTAGTTTTCTCATTATATTTTCATGTTTCAAGTAATCTGCCGGTGAAAATAAACTTCTGCTTAGTTAATTTCTTGCAGCATTTTCAATTAGTTTATCTCTTTATACCTGTAATAAACATTCAGTCTACATAATCTGAACTCCTATCCTTTACTTCCTAACTTAAATTCAACATCTCAAGCCATCAGTTTTTAAAAGGAGACCTCAATATGTCGCTAGTTTAATCAACTTTGCATGAATTTGCATTGAGCAAACCGGATTTTTTCCTTAAATTTTGTTTAATGGTTTTTTAATTTCACCCATTCTAGGCCTTTCTTCTGATATTTATTATGTCAAAGATGGCGTGGTCCAAGAATATCCACTTGGATTTGAAATGAACATACAGCCTCACATCTGTGATCTGAATTTTACCTGGAAAAACTTAATAAAAAAAAAGGTAATTACTCAATGTTCACAATGTTTTCACATTCATCATTCTAAGTAATGAATGTAATTTTTCCGATTACTCTTCTGTTATTTTTTCCTCTAGATGCCTTATTCAATAACTTTTCATTTTGATAATCTTCATGTTCTTGGTATGACTTACATGAATATTTCTCGACAAGGTTTTGTTCCTACTGAAGCAGAAGGTAATTAATCAAGAATCAAACCGTAAACGACTTTTTGATTGCACATTAAAGATGTGAAGATGTTTGTTCACTTATTGAAGGATAGATAAAATTCTCGATATAATCTCTCATCCATTCACTCTTGGATGAAAAAAATGTTATTAACAGCTTAACCTGAATAATTTTTTCTTTTTTTATTGTTATTAATGTTATTAATGTTTAACTACTATCTTGGCGGGTATCTCTGCTTCCAGTCTATCATTGTCAATAAATTATCAAGTCTTGAGATAAATCAAAAAGTCAATTGGAAATGAAAAATTGCAGGCAAAAACATAAATGATAACATTCATCAACCTTTCTACATTATTTCCAAAGACAATTACAATCTATCCGAGTGTCTCTATTTGACTTTTTTACAGCTCTTTAGATCAAGTACAGCCAAAAATGAAATTAGCCGTCAAGAGTCGTACAAACATCTTTTAATCTTTAATTTGTAACCAATGAAATTAGCGACATCAATTCATATGCTAGATATAATCTCAATGGACCCATAAAACAAATTACTATCATCAGACGCGTCTAATGTTGATTTTTCCCTCCCCTTTTCTCTGAACAGTTTTCAGTATTGGTTTCCCATGTACTGGTAAAGAAGATGCCGAAGTCCATGTTGCCATTAATGTAAACATAACTGTGATGGATTCAAATGAAAAAGTATTCCTAACATTACGTAGGAATCGCATTTGTTCCGCTGGACTAGCTCATACTGTTTCAGAAGATGCCTACCACTTGTTAACCTCACCTTCTCGTCGCCAACTTCACTCGCTTTACATGGCACTTTTCTTACTGTTCCTATTTGTCTTTATATTTGCCATCATTATTTATTGTTGTACTCGCATTTGCCATTGAACCAAACCAGCCAAATTTACTCTAAAAAGTTGTGGGATCATGAGGGTTTCATTCTCTGTTTAGTGACCTGTTCCACAACTTAGCCACCATCTTCATCACCATCATCACTATTTTACCTCCAAATTAATTCTGCAGCAAATTGTTGCAGAACTTGTTATCAATATAAGGTGCATTATTGTTGAATTTAACCTTATATCTTTTTTTAAAAATCAAACAAAAAACCTACCTGATTCATACTTATTATACTCAAAATTGTAAATAGAAATTTTGTATCATGAAAAGTCTTGAAAAGACACAATTTTATTAAAGTGTAATTAGCTGATTTTTTTATATTTACCATGCATGAAGTACCTACACTTAATTCAAAATTGATACTTACAAATAATGTTAGTTAATCTATTATTAAAAAACAATCATCATCATTTTCGGTATCCTGATCAGTTGTTATGAAATTAACTTTATTCATGGCAGAGAATCTAATTTCTTAATCTTAAAATTACGCATTAAATGTTTCATTCAACAAATTCAAATTAACCCACCATTAAATCTAAATCAGGTATGGGCGTTTGTAAATTGAATGAAATTAATTTTAATTTCCACAACCAGTTGAAATTATCAACACTTTTATCCAAAATTTGCTTACGCTTTACTCTGAAGTCAATCCAAATGCAGGATAACCTCTTCAAGTTAAGATAAATCTTGCTTTTTACATCTTAAACACTACATTAAATATCTTTGGTAAATTATTTGACAAACATTTCTACCTTTCAATAGTGTAATTATGTTTACAAATGATATTTTATAACACCATTATCACAGCAATTAATAAGCTCAATCTTGATCAATTCAATAAACATTAGCTAAGCTTATTGCCAATTAAGATGAAAACAGCATAAAGATAATAAATATTTCTTGGAAAGATATAAATTTTTAAGATCTGATTGGAATCAATTAACATGTGATTTTCTTTTAAGGATATAAATTTATTTGCTGTTCCCATCGAATTGAATTGAATTGCAAAATAAATTGAGATGGTTCTTGAATCAAAATTACACCTTTTGATTTTTGTAAAATTGAAGGTCGATACAGTTTGAATATATTAACAATAAATTGCCAGTAAATTGCAATTTGAATATGAATAAAAATCTAATAATATGAACGTGCTCTTAACATTTAAAGATGGATGTACTGTTGAAGCTTGGACTAATGAAATGTCCAAAGGTTTTGGTCAAAAGGGACTATCAACTCAAGCCGTGTTTCAATTTAATTTCATGCTTTTGTCTAACTTGTTTGTCAAAGATGTATAGCCATCTAACCAAAACCGAAATGACCACAAACCTTTAGTTTTAACCAATAAAACCTTTGTTTGTGTATCAACTGATTGCTTCGATTGGTGAATTGAAATTACACTTGTTAAGTTCATTGTTAGTAGATTAAAATTTAATATTGTTTACTTTTAATGAATAGTCAAATGATTCGAGTCATACAATCAAAATTATCACATCTCTGTTACTGTTGTAATCAGATTTCAATAACAAAAAAGATCCCACTGACAGACACTACTTTGTAAATGCAATAAACAATAGTGTATTTTGAAATTATCAAATTTTTATTGGATTGTTATCAGTGACTAGTGAGTGCCGAGATCTTGTACTTTCACATTTCATCAATTCACACACTAAAATACCAATTTACACTCAATAGACGTTCATAGATATACAAAATTTAGATTTCAATCAGACTGATAATAAAATCAGTACACATGTTGAGGTAGGCTGAGATTTTGAAATAAAAAGATAGATTAATCATTGGTAATATTTAATCATTTTCAACAAATGCATATAAAAATAAGAACAAAAGATGAAATGTTTTATTCACTCCTTGCATGTCTAATTGCAAATATTGAACTATCCTTTTACAATAATCATTGCTGAGTGGCTATTGTTCATTTTAATTTAGTTTAGTCGGACAAAATGATAAAGTTAAATTTAACATTGTTGCTTCTGATTTCATCCTCGAAAGGTGAGTCTTGATATCTAAAACTTTTATGTAAATCCAATGAATATCTTTTTCTGATATCTTTCAATTTATGACATCTTTGTAGTACTTTTGGTAAGCAGTCAAAAATTGGAATGTGAATTTACAGAAGACTTCTGTGACTGGAATGATCAAGAGGTTACAGGATGGAATCTGGGTGAATATGGTGAAGTTGGGTTTGGAAAACCAGCCAAAAGAATTGAAAATGGTGAGAAGGTAATATGCAACTGAAACTTTTTTTCATTTTCGACCTCTCTCGTTAATAATCATAGGTGGTGGATTCATTTACACCCAAAGTCCAACCAAAACAAGTGTTCTAGAGTCACCAATATTTCCAAACTACAAGGAGCCCTTTTGCTTGATCTTTAATTATTTTATGTTTGGTTTATCGGTCGGGTCTCTAGAGTTACAATTAGAATCGGTAATTGGAGATGATGTCTCAAAGTTTAACCAAAATGGGCAAAGAGTTTGGAGACAAGAAGGATCCAAATATGATGATTGGATCCTTGGTAAATATTATTTTGATCCTTCACAGCATAATGGTGACATGTTCAGGTTAAAGTTTTTAGCAACATCAGACGATATTGCTTTAGGATCAATTTTAGTTAAGCCTGGCTCTTGTGATTTTGATTATAAGTGTGATTTTGAAAATCCATCTTTATGTTTTTGGAAAAGTGAACCTGATTATAACAGCAACTTGCGATGGATTGTATCAAATGGATCAAACTCTCAACTTGATTTAGTTGGTTTCGATGCAACAACTCATTCTGCAGCTGGACATTTCATGAGAACTCACTCGAATGGATTTGGTAGCTCATCAAGTGATCTAATCTCAACAAATTACTTATCATCAAGTGAAGCTAAATGTTTATCCTTTCAAGTTTTTAAGCAACAATTTGATTCGGACCTTCTGCAATTCGCTATCAAATCTGAATCAGGTTCTCGCTCTGCAGTCTGGTTTCAATCCTATATTGTCAATCAACGATGGGTTAAAGTTAATTTAGATATACCAATACAATCTGATCCATTCAAACTAATCCTTTCAGCCCATCATCACACAGAAAAATCAGCCCCGATAGCGTTAGACGAATTAACAGTTAGTCCTCAGCCTTGCTCTTCTCTTGGTTCATGTAACTTTGATTCTGGTTTATGTAGTTATACAATTAAAAGCGGGGAACTACTGGTCGGTTTTGGACGACTACCTGATCCTACAACAATCAATTGGACTCCAATCAAAAATATTGACCCATATGATTTATTTGTTTACACAAATACGAAAAAAAATAACGACTCTGCTTTCTACTCATTAGAAAGTCCTTACATTGAACAGACAATAGGAAAAACCTGTTTAACTTTTTCATTTGCCTTAACATTTCTACAAAAAGGTACTTTTTTAATAAAATTAACTTCAGGCGACTCATCAGACAGTAAGACGATTTGGTCATTAGATCCTCCAGTATCAGAAGAAACATGGAAAACTATTCAAGTACCTTTACCCTATTCTGATAAGTTTTATAAGTATTCATTTGAATTCAGCGGAGTTCAACTGTTTGCAGCTATTGATGATATTGTGTTGCACTCTTGTAATACACAACAAGAGACTCCTGTTTGCTCTTATGATGGTTTGGTCGATCAAGATTGCATTGAAATTGTTCCTTCTGCCTTCAACAATTGGTTTTTCAAGAAAACTAGCCAATTGGGTAACTCTTTGGATCCTGCTTATAAATTTAAAAACGATTTGGTTTTACTTTTCGATGAGCCAGTTTCAGCTCAGATTAGTTCATTTTCGCATTTTTATGTCCCTAATTTAAAATCAGATGTCTCATATTGTCTCAATTTTTGGTATTTAATCAATGGAAATATTCAATTGAGTTTATGGACAGATAAAGTAGATTCAAATTTTGACCAACATCTCCGTAAAACACCGATCGTCACATTGAACAGTCATTCTGTTTCAAGCTGGGCGCAAGCAAAAATACCATTGGATGACATATTTGCAGACAGTAAATTAATTTTTGGCGCCGGTTATGCAGTCAATTCTCAAGGAACAATCGCTATTGATGGATTAGAATTGAATGAAGGAATATGTTCATTTGATTATTTCTGTGATTTCGAGGATTCTTGTTCATGGAATAACCTCGGAAAAGATAAATCACTCACTTTAACTGGATCAGGAATCACATACAAATCAACAACTGAATGGATTAAAGTCAATGCAAAGAATGCAGGCCCTGATAGAGATGCAACATTGGGCTCTAGAGATGGACATTTCTTAACGTTGAAGAGTATCAATGAAAATGCGATTCTTACATTACCACCATTTTATCTGTCTAAAAATACAGCTGAAATGTGTTTTTCTGTCAAAACGTATACTTCTGGGCAAAGCACTATTGAAATAATAAGTGAACAAGGCGGTGTGTTCAAACTGATTGAACAAAAGTCAATGAATTCGATGAATTGGGAACTTTTTCAAGCAGTTATTAAGTTGGATCCCAATTTATCTAAGGTCGGACATGTTCATATTGTCGGTAGTGGTAGACTTGCTATCGATGATGTATCGATTAAGCAGGGTAGCTGTCCAATTGCTGGACCTATTTTCACTTGTAAAAACGGAAAACAGATATCAACTCTTCAAGTGTGTGATTTCATTTCAGATTGCCCGAGTGAAGGCGAAGATGAGCATAACTGTGGTGGTTGCTATTTCTCCTATGATCTCTGTGGATATACTCACGATAACAATGCCGAATGGTTTAATGAGAATGGCAAGGCGAATGCGAAAAGTTCAGATTTTGGTAAAACACATACTAAACTCACAAGTCCAACTCTAAGGCCAACAGCGCCAAATTGTAGATTGGAGTTTGGATATGAACACAAAGCTAATGATTTAACAGTTCTCTTGGTGTTTCAAGATGGACGTACTGTTGAAGTTTGGACAAATAAAATGTTGACGGATTGGACCAAGGGGACTGTTGAAATCAAATTAGGTCGGATTCCTATTCCATTTGCTATTCAATTCTATAGTGTTCTTAGAAATTACTTTTTGGTCAAAGATACAACAAGTTTTGGTCCAGTGCAGTTCATTGACTGTGGCTACCAGGATACTGTTGATAGCTTTGCGTCAAGTGAAATTTATACCTGTAAAAATGGAAGGCGCATAAATCAAGATGAAATGTGTGATCAATCAATTGATTGTTTCGATGGTGACGATGAATCTAATTGTGAAAATCACAAGATTTACTCATTTGAAGATAGCCGTGACGCCAATGACTGGAATAATTTATCAAATAATAATATAAAATGGAGTTTGGTCAAAGCTTCTGGACAAATCTCTTCAACACCACCAAGAGATCATTCAACAGGGTTAGAAAATGGTGGTTACATGGCTATTTATCCACTGCATGACCAGCATTCGGATTTTTCTTCAGCAAAGGAAGTTAGTTTAGTTGGTCCCAGGTTAACATCAGACGATAATTGTTTCATGGTCTTCTATTATAATACCGCTGGAGTTGACCTTATAGTTTCAGTTATCGATAACAATTCACGAATTCAGAAGCTGCTTGAAATACCTACTGATCTTGTTTTTGGCTTCAAACGTGCGATTGTGAAACTAAGAAAAGGGACTGTTTCTGGTGTATTTCGTTTTGTTTTCACGGCTAAATATTCAGCGTCTATAAAATTGAACTATAGTGAGTTTCGAAATCCATGGGCACGGGTTTCCGATAATTATTATGCTGCTGTTGATGATATTGTTATTAGTGGTTCATGTCTCCACTAACTGAAACGTAATGTTTTTGGCATTTCACATGGAAAAGACAAATAAAAGCATAGTATAGTGAAAATGTAATTTCTGATGCATTCCATTAGGAGTTTTTCAGTGCATTGACTGATTTTATTGACAAATGAATTAAAACTGCATCTTACAAGCGCATTTATGGAGTAATACGATTTTTTTCTCGAGCTAAGAATGCAGAATTTGTGGTGTAGTGAATATAGTAAATAAGGTATTTAACATTACAATAATAAACAATGAATAAACCAGCGGTGTGAGTAAACGAGAGCCCATCAGCTCACCTTTGAGTAGTTATATGAAGTCCGCTTCTGAGCCAAGGGAAAAATACCATCTTACGGTATTAGTTTTCTCAATGCTATCATACAGGGTGGCTATCTCAATAGTATACAGTGTACATAACTTGTCCGTTCTAGAACAAATTGAATTGCTGCAATACTTGCAATCATAACTATTCTAACTAACCTGTAAAAATTTTCCGTTCTAGGACGATCCCATTATCCGATGTACCTTAATCGATGAAAACTATATAAGGCAGTAACAATCAGATGAGCAATCAAAAACGGAATTGCTCTCAAACAGTGAAGTTGCCGGGGTCTTAATGATCATAATTATAATCAATGTAATATTAGTTCGTACTTTCAATCAACTAACAAACGAATATTATCGATGTACCAATATTATTGTTTGAGCAATAATACAGTAATCCCTCTCAAAATGCGACTCTTTAGTGTAATCGTCTATTTTCAAGGCAAATTGGTTAGACGATATTTCGTTTGCTTTTCACAGGTTTTTTCATAATTTCATGAACTTTTTAGTAATATTGTTTGTTTTAATGTTTGATTTGAGATCTTTTTGATTTAAATCAAATTATTTTTGGACATTTTTAAAATAAAATTATTTTTCGACCGCATGAATAGACCGTTTCCTAGGTAATGTCGCACTTTGAGAGGGTCGTATTTTGAGAGGGATCACTGTATTTGATATTACAATATATAGTATATTTAAAAGGCTGAACTAGATCCTCATCTGTCAGAATGGATTTGAAAGTGTATGTGCACTTTGTCAGAATCATAACGGTTCTTATTTTCAACATTCTTATATTTTACGTGCTTTCCATCATACAACAAGTGAATATGTCATCAAACGTGCCTAGTTACAATGGGCGTTTTTTAATCCTTGACAGCTGTTTGTGCTAATAACTCAAGAATCATAGTTCGATTTGAAAAGTTTGATCTTTCAGCCGACGACGTTCAAAGGTCAATTAGAGGTCAAATAACTGAATGACCTTGAATGCCCTTGAGACTCTGGATTTGTGGTTCTTCAATTGGGAGAGCCCCCTTGACCAAATATCATCAAGATCCGATCCATGGTTCTCGAGTTATTAGCACAAAAGACCGTCGATGATTAAAAAACACCCAGTACAATAAACAATATTGTTACGGTCCGACAACGAGGACTCACATTCCTTCCTATTGGCTAGTGGCCCTAACACTTCAAGCTCCTTTAAAAGCCCTTTACTAAGAGGTTAATCTTGATCCTTCTTACTTTGTACCTCCAGTGGGTATCTTAAATAAAGCTCTTTACTTGTACCCTCAGTTTTTGTTATTACAGTATTACGTTCCCTTTGGGATTTCCGGATGGATCGGACTCTTTAATTGTTGAGGCCTATTCGAAGAGTTTGAATTCAATCTCTGTTTTTTTATCACTTTATTTCACGATCTGTTTTCTAGTAAATATATCTATCTATTTTTATCTAACCTAAAAAATATCTTTCTGATCAAATAAATAAAATTTGAAATAAAATAAAGAGCTGTAGATAATTTTTGTATCATAGAGGTTTCAAAAATTTCGTGAAATGTGATAAAATTGCAGAGGCGTCTCACAATGTTAAACAATCTTAAAATTTTAAACAGTTACGTGCTAGATATTGTACACTTGCAAAATAGCTTATTTACACTAACCGCAGGTCAGCTTAATTCATGATTTTCGATCTTCCTTAATAGATCAAATTCAAATGTTTTTCTGAATTAATTGGTTTTGCAAAGATATGAGTATAATAATTTTTGTTGAGTTTCGAGTTGTGTTGAGTTGAATTTCAAGAGTAGATAAAAGAAGCTAAGTTTACGATTTTTGATTTTTTGCATTAAATTGTTAGTAAAATTTTAATTGATATTACAATCAAGCTGTGATTATACAAATAGATTTTTGTGACATTTTTTTATAATTTTCTGAAATTTCATGGAATACAAAAAAATAGCATTGTATTACTTATGTTGTCAGATTTAAGACTTGGATTAAAAAAGGTTAGGTTGATATGGCAAAAATTTTGTAGCACGCTTGACGACCTAGTCGAGGTTCCCAGTTTTGATTCTGAAAAAAGAAAACTTTGATTCGTTTGTGACCGTTCACAACTGTTAACAGTCAAAAAGAGGAAGATTTGACTTACTTTTCTATGGAGATCAATCAAAAGTGATAAGTAAGAGAGGGGGAACTTACCTTCGCATGGTGCTTTCGGAGACCTCCAAGTTAGAGCCATACTTCGTCTTCATTTTACGTATTGCAGCACTTGCAACTTTTTCATTAGTGAAGTAAAACTCGATTAAATCGACTTTTTGTTGAATTGTTAAATTCGACATATTTGCCGTTTTTTGACCTTTTCAAAATATCGGAAACGGAAAATAAAACTTCAAAGATATTGCTTCCGGTCATTTAGGAAAAAAACTGCTGCCCTCTAGCTTTTCAAAAAATAGAGCCACATTTAAAATTTGCACATACCAATTGTCACCCTGTACTATTCTAAAACCTTCAGGTTTAAAGTGAAGAGTAAGAGAAGAAAGGGCAGCACTAGAGAGTGAAACGGCAAAGTCAAACTTTATTGATGAATTTTAAAGAAAAGTTCTGGGTGTATATATTTCCCATGGGACATAGGAATTTCAGGTCAAAAATGGTTCAGTTAAATTTAGTATGAAAATAATGATAATTATTAATAATATAAAAATATAATAGTTAGAATAAGCATAGTAAAAAGTACAGTATTTTATGTTTGGATTCACCGCTAGAGCTACCTGGGTTTTGATTGGAGTGATACAATTGTAATGTATTGGTTTATATTGACTAATCCCTATTGGCAAAGGTTTGAAAGAGAGAGAGAGAGGAAAACATGTTTCTTTTAATTTTTGTGCTTTCGGTTTTGTTTTAATTTAATTATTGTTACACGTTAAATCTTCGCAGTTTAAACTCTTAACTCGAATAAAATTTTGAGCCATACTTTGGCTACGGCTAGATTTTCATTATCGAAAAAACCGAATTAAACTTACATTTCACAGCGTTTTGAGGCGCGTTTCCTCATAGCTTCAAAACGCAGACACCGCATTTTGGTCTTCCTGCTCTTGTTGTAACCTCGCTCGTTGGTTATTAGCAATGAGAATAGCCGCTATAGCTTCGATTCTACGATTTTCAATCCATTCGCTCAGTAAAATGCGTCGATTATACAAAAGGATATGAACCCTATCATAAAAGCTCTTCATCTGACTACCTGGTATTTTCTAGAGCATCCCGAAGAGTAAATCTGAATATATCAATAGCACGCTTTTCATCAATTTCTTCACTCATAGTAGTTGCACTCATATTGCGTTTCTTCTTTGAGATTTTCTCTAACTCGAAAATGACTTTAAAGTTTGAAACGAATATGATTTCAAGTTGAAGTTGTGTCTCCTTTTTATTCTATTTCAAGACATAGGCATGAACCGAACGTTCCTCAGCAACTTACAATTCAACAATGCACAAGAACCTCATACTATTTTTAAACCAATCATTAGCTTGGAATTTTAAGTCCATTACTTAACTCTACTTAAAGTAACAGGATACAGGATGTAAAGAAAGTTTTGGTAGGTAAGAGGACTTGAAGGTGTGCAATGAAAGAGCGTTTGTTTTAAAAATGATGGCTTGATTCACATAGACGACACAAAAAGGATCTCTGCACAGTGAAGTGGGTTGAGCTTAGTTGCCAAAACTTTCTTTACACCCTGTATAAGTTAAAAGCAAATTGTTTATTGATTTATTACAGGATTTGAGTTATATGCCCATTGCTAAGGATGAAGACCAAAAGGATAGGGAAAATTGTCTACTTTTAATTTTTTTTTAATAAAATTTCCTTATGTATTTTCATGCGCTGATTCCATAAACCTAACTCATTTTAAGATCAGACTTATACTTTTGAGATATTTATAAAGATAAATATCTCAAAAGTAATAATAGCAAATATAATTTATAAATATATTTATTCTTGATCCAAGATAAGATAAGAATTTTTAGATGTATTTTTTGATGAAGTTTTCATACATCTACTTCTGCCTGGATATTTTGGAGTGCATCATGGTTGAATTGCAGTTTTTGTCATACTTCTAGTTTCAAACTCTGTTATCAGTTTCTGATCCAAGATAAGATAAGAATTTTTAGATGTTTTGTTTGTTGGAGATTTCAACTATATCATTCTGCCTGGATATTTTGGAGTGCACCATGGTTCTATTTCAGTTTAAGAACGTTGGTGTGTCAAGATTTTGACCGCGAATAAATATTTGTGAGCAAATGTATGGGGTTACAAAAATTTTACTGTTTAAAAATGTGGGTTCGAATATAAGCATAGTCATTGTATAATTTTCTCAAGAGTTATGTTATTATATATTGTCAGTCTCGATTCGAGTCTGAAGAATTGTCAGCGCTATAAGTATTAGTTATCCGATGAGTGAAATTGTTGAGGTGTGTTGCGGGAACTCTCGGATTAGTCCTCCACCCCATCGAACCGAACCACAACATAGTTAAAATATGTGCACAACATCCCATTGTTCGTTTACCAGCTTTGCATGTACAATAATGCTCATCGATCTTTTCGATGCCAGTTTTTGAGTCATCATGAGGATGAAACAAAACCGAGTAGTGCTTTCACTGTAACGAGATGGTGTTTCGTTTTGAGAAGCACCGGATCTCTGTTATTCCTGAACATCATGGTGGTCTCTAAGCGGTTGTACATCTCGAAACGCAAACATTCAGGATTGGTACGATTTCGCGAGTCAGCGACATAGGCTGCGCAATACTTGAGCTGGAATGACCCCTTTGCGAAAAAATATAATTCATTTAAGTCCAGTTTAAAGAGAAATGTTGCGACTTCATCATAAGGTAAATGTCTATAATCCCTTGCTCGAACAAGACCATTTCACAGTCCTTTTCCAAACTGGAGGCGAGGGTAACCAGTATAAAAAACTACCCAAGACTCACAAAAGGAACTACCTTCACGTGGTGTGAGTTGTTGCGATCAAAGTTTCAAATAAAATCATATGCGTATTATACTGATTCAACTCTCTATACTAATTGTCATTGCTTTCATTCCAGTGATTGTTTGCATAGACTCAAAGTACATAATCTCGAAAGTATCCATGCTTCTCATTATAAAAATATTCTATAAACATTTCACATGAGCATTTGAAAAGATACAAAACTGCATTATCTAGAAAAACATAGACTATAACAAAAAATGGATTCGATAAATGAGCTTTTATGCATGAAAATATGCTAGCATTCTTGTCAAATGAGCTTTTCAAAAGGGCAAAATTCAAAGGCCATTATCTCAAAAACCAGAAATCATAGAAAAAAATACATTCAATATTTGGATTTCTCAGCATAAATATAATCTAGTAAATATGTCAAATAAGCTCTTGCTTATGATTTAGTTCCAAGGCCGCTCTTGCTTATGATTTAGTTCCAAGGCCTTTTTCTCAAAAACTATGTGTCATAGAAAAAAATGAGTTTCAGTTTCGGTCTTTTCACGTAAAAATACATCTAAATTCATACGCTCATAAATTTTTAATTTTTGTACAAAAATGGTCTTCGTCCTTAGCTAAGTCTAACTTTGCCTCCGTAAGCCATCTGTCTTTGGTTAACTCTTGAACACGTAGAATCGTTATCTCTTGTTATTGTTGCGTTTGATCCCATTTACCTTTACATATTGCAAATCTTGGCTATCTCTAGCCCACTTTCATAACGGCTATCCCTAGCCCATTGCATTCTCTTTCCTTTCCTCTTTCTTCATCTTCTTTCCCTTCTAGTGATGTACAAATATTATTGTTAGTGCAATAATATTCGATATTTCTCCATCGATATTTATCGATATTTTTTACAATATATCGAATATTTAAATGAGCTTAACTTCTGCTTTT
>CM052061.1:3709797-3715635 GCA_028476895.1 Tetranychus truncatus | reverse complement strand
GTTATACAATAATAATAACAATCCTTCAATACACTTGCCTTTTGTTAAATTTTATTGACCATGAAAATGATATTGTTAACGTACATTGGTAAATGTTGTTTCTGAATTGACAATTAATTATTGATTGTAAATTAAAAGACAAAAAAGGAAAAAGTAATTACATTCAATGTAATAATATAAAACGCTTTCCAGATTCTTTCGCAAGTACAAGGTGAATTTGTTAATTTATCTATTTAATAGTTATATAACTTGATGATTTATTGATTTTTGTGTAAAAATCTTGCCAAATCAAACGTTTAGTTTAATTAGTTAAATGATAATTTCTTTATTAAAATGTATTGCGGTTGGTGTCAACAGGGAGTGAAAAACTCCCAACTGATATTTCATGATTTATCAAGTCTTAATGGCTCTAATTCATGAATTTAAACTTCAAATTTCCTTTTTTAATTGTGATTTTCATTATAAACTTCAATTTTGATCTAAAATGTGTTCAGTTAATCAACTTTCAATCTTGTTTTCCAAACTTAATTGCCTCTAATTGGACTGAAATGTAATTGCAATTATTTTCATTCAATTTAAAATCTAAAAATAGTTCTCATCTTAGCGATATGAATCTTTAAAATCAATCAAAAGACAATTATAGATGTTATAACAATTGCTATTATTGACATCGATTCAACTTCATTATTGATCGTCTTTTTTTCCTAATTTTCAATGTCAATCCCAACAATCAAGGCTAATACAAACTATTGAATTTTGACTGATTTGAATTTTCTTTCAACAATTGAGATTTTAAACCAAAAGAAGCTCGATATTTTGTCTTTTCAACATTTCAAGTGTTTATGTTAACATTTTTACCTAAATAATCATCACTCCCATTTACCTGGTAAATATTGATTAAAAATGGATGACTTTAACCCTAACCTTCATTTGCTTGTGCAGTGTTATTAATTACTGTTACCTTGATCTTGTTACAAGTTTAAATGTTCATTCCATGACTATTACAATCAGTTAACAGAACAGTTTACATAAACTGATTCATTAAACCTAAAATACCAATTTAGTGACATTCATCAGCATCATAAAGTTGTTTTATCTAAAATTATTCAAATTGTATCATGAAAAATAAATTAGCTTTATCGATTAGTGGTGAACAGGAAAAAGAAATATTCTCAGAGAAAAAATCTCATAAATGCGTTTAATTATCAAACCTAAAACAACAAATTTGTCCAAAGCAAAATTGATCAATTTTTCGAGACCAAATCATTGTAACAGTTGATAACCATAGAAACTACATGTAGTTATTGATGTGGTTATTAAAAATCAAAACTATTGCTTCATGAGTTACTTATTTTAGGTATGAAATTTTCACATATTTATACATTTCTTTGAATACATTGTACATTTTAGGGGCATTTTAATGTTATTTAGCATAATAAAATGGTCAATGTAAAAATAAATTTAAACTGGAGAAGCTTCACTTGAGTATCAGTTAAACCTAGGTTTGCCATCTCAGTCTGAAGTAATCAAGTTTGCCGTTAAATTGACGAAATTATAAATCCAGAGCTGTATTTTAAACTGTTTGAGCTGAAATTATGTTTTTGCTGCTGTAAGAACACTTTTGATGGCCAATCTAGACCCACAGATGATTTTCTCATGTATCCCTTATCGACTTGAAACCGTTTCTAGTATTGGGTTTCTAGATTTGTATTGAAAGTTAATTCTTTAGCAATTCTTTTCAGCAGGAAATGGATTGCTCTTAACCTAATAGACTAATTGAATCATTGCTGTTCAATTCATTGACTGTTCTAATTCAATCTGATATCTCTTCAACATATTGAATTGAACCTTGGTGAGAGCCTTGTCCAGCAATAGACTGTCTAGGGTTGCCAACTTATGCATATCTATTAAGATTTTACCTTTTTAAAACATAAAAATTTAGACAGTCAGTTATACTTATTTGTTTGAGAAATAGCCAAAAAGAAGTGACATATACAAGAAATTTTCATTTTGAGTAAATATTAAGGACTTGGAGGGTTTGTAATGCTGATAAAACATGAAACTGATTTTGAAGATGTAGTTCTTGATGGTGAATTGGAAAATGTACCTATTTCGAGAAACAAAATTTTCTGTTTCCTGCAAAACAGTTAACTTCGATTTTCACTTAAACCGACCGTTTTCTTTGGTCGCAAGAGTAAGAATGATAAACCTTAATATTCAGCCATAAAAATTGTTAGTACAAATCATTGATTGGATAGTTTTCTCAGTTTATCGATAGTTCGCTTGATTTGCGCCATTTACCTAAAAACTTTTAGCCTCAATATCTCGAGAATGGCACCACTTTCAATTGTCATTTCTTCAAAAATAAAATTTGTCTCTAATTAATAATCTAATTCAATTTAATAACTTTACATTAACGCCATTTGGGTCATGATTTTTAGGTTTAATGTGCGAGCAGCAACTTATTTAACAAAATAAACTCATCTCAGCCAATATCTTGGTAAATAAATCAATTTTCTGGTAAATGGAAACTCAAACACAAATCCTGTGATGTGTTAGCAAAATATTCAAGCTAAATGAATTTCTTTAGATTTTCTCGGGTATTCATTCATTTTATAGCAAAGCCCATGTTAAAATCTATCGATCGCACTAAAAAAGCTGGTTTTAGTTGATGCCGTTTTTGAGATATTGAGGCTAAAAGTTTCAAAGCAAAAGGCCAATATCGTGAGAACTGTTTCTAAAATCAAAAAAATACTCAACCCAAGATTTTTGCCATCAATTTTTATGTACTAACAATATGTTTCAGCATTCTAACTCTTAAGGTCGCAGAGACAGGTCGCTTTAATTGAAAATAAAAGTGATCTGTTTTACAGAGAATAGAGAATTTCATTTCTTAAAATAAGTGCATTTTCCAGTCCACCATCAAAAACCATATCTACAAAATTAGTTTCATGAAAAAATCTACTTCCATTATTGTAAAAAAGGCGTTCGAAGTTTAAACTTTGACCTGTATTTTCTCGAAAACTGTCCGTCAGATGAATTGTATAATAGTCTCAATAGACTTAGTTTTTAAGTACCTACAAACCCACTGAGTTTCAACTCTTGCCTCGAATTTGCGAGTCTTTGGCAGTACTTTTTGCATTTCATTTGTAAGTTTAACCAGAAAATTGGTTTAACTACCAAGATATTGGCTGAGATGAGTTTATTTTGATAAATAAGTTGTTGCTCGGACATTAAAACTTAAAAATCATGACACTAATGGCGTTAATGTAAAGTTATTAAATTGATTTAGAGCATTAATTAGAGACAAATTTTATTTTTGAAGAAATGACAATTGAAAGTGGTGCTATTCTCGAGATATTGAGGCTAAAAGTTTCAAAGCAAAAGGCCAATATCGTGAGAACTGTTTCTAAAATCAAAAAAATACTCAACCCAAGATTTTTACCATCATTTTTTATGTACTTACAATAAGTTTCAGCATTCTATCTCTTACGGTCACAGAGACAGGTCGCTTTAATGGAAAATCGAAGTGATCTGTTTTACAGAGAATAGAAAATTTCATTTCTTAAAATAAGTGCATTTTCCAGTTCACCATCAAGTACTACTTTTGCAAAATAAGTTTCATGAAAAATTATTCTTCCTCTATTGTACAAATCGTGATCGAAGTTGACCTCGATTTTCTCAAAAACGGTGGGTCAGAGAATTTTTTTATCAGCATTGCAAAGCGTCAAAGTCCTTACTCTTAACTCGCGATGAAAGTTTTTTGTGTGTGTCAATCTAAACTCTGGTAAATTACCAAAATTGGAAGCAGCTTTTTGTTTCTGCAGTAAAATTGGAATCGAGTTTATTAATTATTAACTACCAATTGAACTGGAAAAATTAGTATAAATTGAACTCTTTAAATAATCTATGAACTCATCTTATAAACATTTTGTTTACAGACAAAAATGTGGCCATAAAATTTCATGAATACATGATGACTAGGTTTGAGCTTTCACACAATTTAAACTATTTTTGGGTTCAAATTGCTTCAGAAATTCAAATAAAATCCAAACTAATTTCATTATTTGTTTCATCAACTTTCAATCATGATTTAAAGGCTCAGAATATAATTTCCAAATCTTTCATAGCGCCTAAATTGTTTCATTCTGATTTTTTTTCAGCATTTGAACGTCTAATTTGTCCCAATTTTTTGATTCCCTTTGATTTTTAACTTTACTATTCACATGATTTGCTGTGTATTACTATTTCATATAATGATGAACCATTAATTTATCATAATGTTTATTATCATTTTGTTGTCTCTTCATATTCAATATGTAAGCGTATAACAATAGTCAGCATCTAATATTAACATTTGATTGTGAATCACGTTCATAGACTTTTTTTCTGGTTCAACCAGAATATATGTTGTTATCTGGTTTGATGATGAAAATCATTTCAAAGTTTACCTTTGTTCATACCTTTACATTGCTATGTTATTATTAACTTGCCTTTTTTGTACTCTTGAAAATAGCAACACAACCATAAAATAGGAACCATTTTGCTTCTCACTAATCAACAACAATAAAAAACTCTTAAAAAATTTGTGTGTTAGTCAAGTAAATACAATAATAATAATGATAATAGTGATGATAATGGTAATAATAAGCTAAATTATTGACCATAATGAAAGGTAACAACGATAAAGTTGATGAAAAACTGTTGAAATTGAAAAGGAAAGGAAATTGTAATGAAAAGCGCAAATTCAATTCAATATAATAATTGTTGCCTGATTGCAAATCAAAACACAATTTTTATATGAAAAACCTGTGAACCCCTTCAGGCATTTTGGGTTTTTAATGTCATTTCAAATATAAATACATATGTAATGATATTATTGAGTCTATTAGCTATCAAATTGCACTAGAATCGTTTAAAATGATTTTTTACTGCCATTTAATGACGGGATGAATGATTTCAATGAATGGATTTGGATAATAGAAACATTATTACAAACATAATTTCAAAGTAACTTGTTGTTTTTATGTTGAAAATTGTAATTAATGGCAATTTGTTAACCTTTCGAGTGCTCAATAGTTAAGGTTGACAGATTACTCGACATCAGAAAAGTCGTTGAATCAGACTCAATCATGAAGATGATGGTAATAATTAACTTAAAGAGTTATTCTTTGTTAAATTTAGCGTTGGCGGATTGTCTAGCAATTTATAAATTGCTGTCTACCAGTCTTTACCAATGCCAGTGACATTGCCAGTGATTTTGCAGCCATTGAACTGATTGTCAGTTGATTGGTTTTGTTTGTTTCAATAATTATTTTCTTATTACGTTGTAATTTACTGATTGACAATTTAAAAATTCATTTTAGCTAATCTCTGTACTAATAACATGTTTTACTGTTGATTCAATCTCAACCTTTTCATGTCATTTTGTTTGAACAATTAAGTCTTTTTGTGTTTTAATTTTAATTTTTCTCGTCTTTGATTTTGTTTGTATTAGGCACAGTTTTATCTTCAATTACGATACTTTTTGGTTGTCAAACTGAATATGGAAAAGGTAAATGGAAACGAGCATTTCTATTAACCTTAATTGCTGGTATTCTTCAATTTTTAACCGCAATTTTTGTTATTGGTTGGGTTTGGAGTATCATGACTGGAATAAACTTTATTAAACGTGAGTATCAGTAATTATAATTAATATCTGAATTAACATTATTATTAACAGATAGAGGCTGACAAGAAAGCACACAACAACCCTTTTCCAATTGTTACTCAACTGTATTCCTCTTCATCTGAATATTAAATCATTTTTTCAGGTTCCAGATCGTTGAGTAAATTATT